>AWWV01013984.1:0-67360 GCA_001974805.1 Corchorus capsularis | reverse complement strand
TATTTGGGACATTTGATGCCATATTTGAGAATTTTACACGGGTCCTTACCTTTTCTTTCCTATAAATTGTATAGGAAATTTGATATCCGGATCTACAAACAGAAACTACAGAAAGCTATGTGTTTGACATGTGTGATTCCAAACCAATACCATGACTTTTAAGTTTTGGTTTAGGGCCTTAAGGCAATTGCTTTCATAAAATGAATCTTATCTATTTTCCATGTTTGCTAATTTGTCTCCATACCTCTGTACTGATGTTGAGATTGATACTTAAGTAGCAACTAATGTCTCGACCAATATGTTCATATGTCTGCGCTAAAATTGATTTGAATCACTTGTGGGAAAAGATTCTAACCGTAAAGATGCTGCATATATAGATCGATCCCTTGGTGTGTTTTTGTTCAATCTTAATCTTTAACAATCATCTTAATCTGTCCCCAAAGGGACACCCCAGCGGTTAAAGCTTGGGACTTCATACGGGAGGTCCCGGGTTCAAATCCTGGGATGGGCGGGGTGGGATTATGGGAAAGGAGAGGGCTACCTCCTATTGTGTAGCCCATTTCAATATCATGTTCATAAGTAACAAAAAAAAACAATCATCTTAATCTTATTTTCCTTTTTGGTACCAGATATGGCATTGAATATATATGTTGCTTAGTTAGAATGATGTGACATGTCTTTTCGTTGTTTATATTCAAAATATTTGCGTGTTAGCATATGTCCAATTGTTGCAAATGGTGGCATCCAACTGTTGAGGTTCCTTCAAATGGGTTATAAGAAGCATCAAGAAGATGGCTGGAGGCTCAAAAGGATTTAGTGAACCAGGTGCTAAAAGCTGCAGCTATGGCCATCAATGCAAAAGTCTTAGCTGAAATGGAGGTCCCTAAAAGCTATATCGAATCACTCCCCAAGGTAAAACAAAAAATGAAACTAAAAGCATTATTATAACTTTGTCTTGATTTTCTTCATCATGTATATGTAAAATGGAAGAGCAAGCCTTCATGATACATATATACAATCTATAAAAGCATTACGGTGGAATACTTTGATCACAAAGTTGACTAAGGGAAACAACAGGGTAAACTTCCCAGTTCCCGTCTGTTGAATTGAGAAGTGAGAACCCAAAATAGATAAAAAAAATCGTCTACTTAAAAAGAAAATTAAGCAACGCCACGATGTAAATGACTTAGGCATGCGATTAAATAATCCATATGTAAGACACTAATCCTAACAACATCATTAATTTTTTAATGAGGTAAAGAGAAGGCGATGGCCAAATACCAGATACCAAACGGGAAGGGTGATTTCTTTCCAACTCCTCCCATAGGATTGATTGATGTAATGATTTAGATTAGAAGATAAGAGTTTAGTACAATTTGTCTTAAATACTTATGATAACATTCGAATAGAGTTTTAGTACACTATCACTATTTCCTTATCACATGTTTCTTAATAAATACATTGCAATCCAGCACATTTTGCAGGCAGTCGGCCAGCTTCTGTCCACAGGGGCCGGTAGGAAAAACTACGCCAATGACTTCCTCCACCTGTTTCTTCAGCTCTTTGGTCATTCCCACTCCCTCGCCAATTTCAGCTAACACATCACTCAGGGTGTCGTCACATTCCTCCCATGAATTAACCATATTGGAGATTTTGCATCCTGCAAGCAAAAGATGTTTTCCCAGTATCTTTGCCCGACGTTTCATCAACTCCTGCATGTGGTCTTCCTTCGTCTTCTTCATAATCTTCTCGTGCTTCTCTGCCTCTTTCTTTAGGACTTCTTTCCAGTATTTCTCCAAACTTGCTATCTTGTTGTGGGCTTCCTGAACTTCTTTTTTCAAGGAGTCTACTTCTCTTTTCATCCGGCTTGTGTCACCCTCCAGCCTTAATTCCCGCTTCTTGGCACTGACTCGGGACTTTCTTAGATGTTCAGCCCTGGCAGATGCCCTGACATTTTCTGCTGCCAAAATCCGGTTCTTTTCTTTTTCCTCACTCAGGCTGGCCCTTGCTTGGTTTCTATTTTTTTGAAAGTTTGAACCATTCATGCAACTCAACATTGGTATCTCTGGTCTTATATGCATTCACTTGTACGCATATGTAACAGTAATGCTTCCTGTGTGAATTCAAACAAATAAAAGGTTAAAGGAGATCAGCCATCAATTTGATAATATTATGATTTTCAATTGGGGGTTGCTAAATACCGCCCCATTTTTTACACTTTTGTCCTTTACCCTTTGCATTTTTTACACTTTTACACTGAGCCTCCCACTAGAACGGCTCAGCCACGGCGGAGCCTCCCCACTAGGGAGGCTCAACCACGGCGGAGCCTCCCCACTGGGGCAGCTTCGCCACGGTAAACCGCCCTCTTGGGACAGCACGGGTCATCAGTCCTAAATTTCGTCAAAAATTGCATTTTTCTGAAATCTTCATCAAAATACAGCACGTTATCGTTTATTTTTCTTAAATCGTCATCAAAATACAACACGTTAACGCTATTCTACATTCGTGATAATTTCAAGATTAGAAAATGAAGCAAAAGGCAAAAGCGTAAAAAAGCGTAAAAAATGGGGCGGTGAATAACAAAAATGGGGCGGTATTTAGCAATCCAGTTTTCAATTGCCACTATATATGCAAGCCATGTAATTAAATATATATGTAGAATGGAAAAAAGAAAATTGAATGAGTCCACTGAAAACAATTTGATTATTTCAGTGCCTCAAATGAAATCAACCAAATAAGCAGAAAAATTAGGATAAATCAACAACTCTGGATAATATAAGCATGCTATCTCAAAGTCTCAACAATGAAGGAAGCTTGGCACATTGCTAGACTTTTTGAGATTGCACATATCTAATCTCAAACATAACTCCATCAAAATCAAACAACATATATAAACAAAAAATGAATGCTGTCTCAAATATACATGGACAAAGTAGGACGTGAAACCTCGCCCTTATATAATTTTTTAAAAAATGGGACCATTTATTTTCTTTTGGTGATTCTCTTTTGGACTAAGGGAAACAACAAGGTAAACTTCACAGTTTGAATTGAGAAGTGATCAGAACCCAAAATGGCTACATCTCACCCTGAAGACGTATGGCAGAATGGACATGGGTTGGGGAATATATACGCAAAACGAAAGAGAAGAGGAATTAGAGATGGAGAGAGCAGAGAGCAAGCAGGCATTTTGTTTTGGGTTGAGGCTCTGCCTTCAACTACCTAGGAATCCAACTCACTTATAAAAAGAAGCATATGCAAATGCAATTGCGATGAAAAAAGTTAAGGGAAAAAAAGAAAAAGTTGGCTTGGCTTCTTAATTGCTAGTAATAACTTGTTAGGTGAAGCGCGCAGCAGGTAGGTGAGTAGTCTTCTTGATATGGAATTCTATAACAAGCATATGCATTATTCAAACTCTTTTGGCAATATTAGTGAAAACGGCATAACTTTGTATATTAGTTAAAATTGTAAAGATTAGTTAGAAAGGTAGTTAGATTAATTAAGGCAGTTATTATTTGTCTAATCTATATACTTGTATATAAACATAATATCAGAAATGAAAATTTTAGACTTTTTGCTCCTTTTGTTTCATTTGTCTAATAGGCAATGTCATTAAGACACTGCAGGCATAGGCAGGAGAACCAAGAAGAAAAGAAAAGAATGGCACCAAGACCGCGAGTGATTAAGACCGACGCCTTTTAATCCGACGTAAAAATTACACCGTAGGATAAGGCGGGAATCAATATGGACCCTTGATTACTATGAAAAGTATGATAACTTTTACCGTTGACTGATCCGGTTTAAGCAAAAATGGGTGAGAAAAAAATAGTCAAATCATATGGGAATTTGTGTGGAACGTAAAAGCTGTCCACAAAAAGACAAAATTACATTTAGTTTAGTAAAATAATAGATTTTACAACCTTTCTCCAGAAATGGAGTTCTCCGCTTGTTTCACATTAATAATTAGCATGTTTTTGGAGATTTCAGAGGATTTCAAATATTACAAAATGGAGTAAAGGGAAAAAGTGTCAAAAATTATAAAAGAGGGACGATATTTAACAAAAGGGGGCAGTAAATAACAAACCCCTTTACAAAGTACTATTAGGCTGTAAATTTTTGCTCTACTTCGTACCCTTGGATACCAAAACTATAAATAATCAATAGATTGCTTAAAAAATTAAATAAGGGAATTGTGAAAATCGTTTATAATTGGATGTAAAGGAAAAGATTTATATAAATGACATTTGACTCAATTCCCCTGCAATGTTAGAACAAAGATTATTTTTAATTTTTTCTTTTACTTTTTTAAAAAGATAATGACATGCATATTGAATATTTTTTTTCATATATAGTTCTTGCTATTTCAACCATAATTTTCATATATGTTGTATCACCTTAATTATCCAAAAAAAAAGTGTATATTAATTTGGAGTACACAATAAGAGTTATACTATACATACCTATTTTCTGATTTAATTTTATTTTTAAAATTCAAAACTATTCCCTAAGGGGTCGTTTGGCATCGTTTTCGTTTTTCTGTTTTTTGTTTTTGTTTCGTTTTCGTTTTGCTTTTGTTGCGCTGCCAATTTTTAAAAACAAAAACATGTTTGGATACACAATTTGGTTGTATGTTTTTAAATAAAAAAGTAAAAGAAAAAATGGTTAAAAAACTTGTGAGTTACTATTCATCATTCTGCTTCTGTGTTTTGGAAGTGTTTTGGAAAAACATGAAAACACAAAATTCTTGCTTCCACTTTTTTCCAAAACACTGCTTCTGTTTCCAAAATTTTGGAAACAGAAACAGCCTACCAAACATGTTTTCACTGTTTTGTTTCTAAAAACAGGAAATTGGCAACAGAAAACAGGAAACAAAAACGATACCAAACGAGCTCTAAATGACCCATTGTCAACACTTAATCCCGCATATGTAGTCTGGTAAACTTCACTGACAGTGTATTGAATAATTTTCCTATTAAAAAAAAGTAATCTCATATCTCCAATAATTTAGGATTGTGCAATCGATCATTTCGATTTGAATTTCCTGTAAATTGAACTATCTATTACCAACCGATTAAAACTGACAGAATTATTCATCCCAACCAAATAAACTGACAAACCGAACTATTCAGTCGACTCGGTCAGTTTATTTATAAACCAAATTAATTTTCCCAAATTTCTCACTTTTCATAAAAATTAACAAAAATTAAATAATACTTTTAATTTTTTTACCTAATATTTAAATTTATTATATTTAAACGCTAAAAAAGCAAATTATTATATTTTGGGAGTCAATATGGTGCTCTATTATTGATTATAATTCATTGACCATTATTTTATTCCTAGTGGTAGGTTATATATCTGGTTTTTTAAATTTAATCATTTAAAAACTTATGTATCTCTTTCGGCAAAAAAATATTTATGTATCTCCAATTCATTGGTTATTAGCTATCATCAATATGTTTTTATAAATCTTAGTGTGTGTTTTTGATAGAATGATTTATAGCATTAAATAAATTTAATACAACATGTTTATGTACAAACCCGAAACCCGAAATCTCAAATTAATACCTTATATAATTTGCCTTAATCATACTTTTGGGGTAAAATTGAGGTGGGTATTTCGATTGGGGTAAGATTGAACGTGAATTAATTATCAAAATTTGGGGTTTGACTTTTAATATTTGGGGTTTGACCGAAATTTGGGATTTGAACAAATTTTGGGGCATGATTATACATGTTCAATGATTTTTTTTGTGGTTTGACTATTAAATTTTGGGGTTTGACCATGTATGTATAATGAAAATGCTTTTTGAGGCAAAGGGTTTGACTATCAATATTTGGGGGTTGACCAAAATTTGGGATTTGACTATCAATATTTGGGGTTTGACCAAAATTTGGGTGGCTATCAAAGTTTGTGGTTTGCCCGTAGTGTAATGATTTTTTTTTATTTCACTATCGAACTTTAAGATTGACAATCATCCCAAGTTTTGACCTTGCATTTACAATGATATTTGTTGTGGTTTTTGCCCGACTTTTTTTTTAAGCAAATTGACAAATTACAAACAATTTAAACCCACATATTGTGTTACTTGAACCTAAATGCAATATATGCACTAACTAATTTAGCTAACAACATACTGTCTAAGTTATTGATCATTAAATCATATTACTAATGTAATGTGCATTGAGTTTAATCTTTCACCTTTAATCATGTACTTATTTCTTTATTTCTTTGATACCATAATTTTACTTGTTTCAAATTTAATTGATCATTAATTCATTACTATTATAAATATTATTATTCTATCTCAAACTTAGATTGGAGAATCATGAATGCTTTGTATTGAATATATGAGGTATCATATGCGTTGAACTTATTTATAAGCTTCAATTAACATATACAAGTGATAGATGAATTATAGTTTGTGTTCATTATTCATGAATGGCCAACAAAGATTCTTTCATAAAATTTTCGACCCGTTGCGGAGCGCGGGCCAAGAACTAGTATATATATGATTGAATATGGTTTTAGAAATTATAATAAATTTTCTAAAGACACGTCCGGAGTGACAAAATAAAGGGACAAATTGGAGGATCATGTAACAATGCTCATGTTCAAATTAGGGTCAAACCTTCTAAAGCTCCCATCTAATGATGAAATGTTATCAATCATTAATGGTTGATAGCGTTTCATCCTTGGAGCTTTAGAAGTTTGATCCCAATTTAAACAATATTAGATCATTTTTAATTTTTTGACTATCAGTTCATTTTAATTCGATCCATTATATCTCAAGATTCGAATTTTAGAATTAATAACGTTTTTTACTTGAATATTGGTGCCAAGTGAGTAAAAACTTATTAAGTAATTTGTTGAGTTTAAAGTTTAGAAAGCGTAATACCCTCATGTTTTTTGAGTTTAAAGTTTTCTTCAGAAACCAGTGCTAACTAAAATTTGTTCTTGGTATTCAAAAAATGAGTTGAAAAGCTGGAATTTATTATGAAAAAAAATCTCAACTACAAATTAGAGAAGATAGAACCAAAAAAAAATGAAGGGATAAGAAATAGTGAAAAGGGTTGTCGAATGGTCTAGGACGATAATAGTGGGGGGTGACAATGATGGTCTTAGCATTGAGTCAACGAAGCACATGTGTTCTTTGCTGGTGGATTGTTTCTTCTTCTTGTTTTCCTTTGCAATGAAGGAGATTTTCCTTTTTAATTCCTTACTGTTTCTATTATTTTCACTTGTTAACTCAGCTGATTTGAGCTCATCAACAACTTGCTTTGATTCTTAAAAACTACTGTCCCTTTCTTATTTAAGCAGATCAGGAAATGGATAGAGTCAGATGTTATAAATTTATTTGAATTTTGCTCAATTTTATACTCAAATCTGAAAATTATTTGCATCTTCAACAGCTGGGTTTTCAACAGCAATTATCTCCGGCTCAATCTGCTACTTGAAACAAGGTTAGATGCTTTTGGCTGGTTTTTGTATTTGGGATTTCGTTTTTGCATTACAAAGTCTCTTTCTGTTTTAATTAGGATAGTAAAACAGCAAGAAAATTCACCATTTTGCTCGTCGAATATCAAATATGCAAATATGCAAATGTTGAATTATTGGATGAAAGCTAGAGCTTAAAGTCATTTCAAAGATAAAATGTATATTAAAAAAAATTCAAGTGATATGAGATGTTAGGAGCAGTGATCTATATGGTTTTTAAAAACTTTTAAATTCGAATTAGTCAAACATTGCTTTAAATTTAATGGAATTGAATCATCTGAAATAAGTATAAACCTAGTAACATTATTGTATTTCTAGTTTTAATAATCGAATTAACCAAACAAGAAAACAACCAATGGAAGATATAGATTCCAATGTTAAACTAAAATAACTGCAATAAATAAGATATAGTTCTGAAAAGAAAATCAATTACTGTTACTAATCGCCCAAAAGAAAAACCCTACATGGTTTATCTCACTGCCTTAGTCACTTTTTTGCTTTCACACTTTCCTTCACTGCAGAGTTTGTTTACCGCTTGTCAGCCTATACTCACAGCCTCCACATCCATGGCTTCATTGCTTTAAATACCAGATCCCTTAAAATATTGTTTTGTTTTGTTTTTTTTCTTTTTTTTCTTTTAATTTTTTCCTTACAAGAAAGTCTTACACTTGGCGCTTCCATATAGTCTACATCTTATTCGTTATAGTTTTCTTTTTCTGTAGAATCTACATCTTATTGAAGTGCCAAAGTTTCTGCTGATTTTGTTGGGCTCTTCTGTTGTCGATCTATCCCATAGTACTTGGGTTCTCGTTGGTTTGGAAGATGGACATAATTTCCCAGTTACAAGAACAAGTTAATTCAGTAGCTGCACTAGCCTTCAACACTTTTGGGGCATTGCAAAGAGATGCTCCACCAGTCAGACTTTCTGCAAATTACCCAGAACCTCCTGCCAATCCCACCGAGGATTCTGCAAATTTTGCCGACCAACCTAAGCTTATGAGTGCTGCTCTTGTTAAGGCTGCTAAACAGGTGAAAATTGGTGATTAAGCAGAATTTTTCTTAATGTCATAGTCTTAGAAATAAATTAGTTACATATAATTAATGGTTGGATCAATCAGTTCCTTGCTTTGTGGCTGTGTGGGATGTTACTAATTCTTAGATCTACATTTACAGTTTGATGCATTGGTTGCAGCACTTCCATCTTCTGAGGGAGGTGAAGAAGCTCAACTTAGAAGGATTGCTGAACTACAGGTATAACTGGTTTACTGTTCTTTGTTTGACATGTTGGTAGTTATTCTTTGATTTTGTTTGCATTTTCTCTCATTTAACCTGTTGTCCAGGCTGAAAATGATATTGTAGGCCAAGAACTTCAGAAGCAACTGGAGGCTGCTGGTATGTTTCTCATCCTTGTTGCTATATCTGCTACCTTCCATGACATTAAGAGCTACTAGCTGAGCGGTTTTCCTTCCAGTTGTTTTCCCTACTGAACAATTAAAGAAAAAGCACCAAAATACTAACCAATATGTTGCAGATATTCAAGACCTAGGCTGCTTCCACATCTCTATTATGCAACAAATAGGAAGCTTAGTAGTACATATTTAGTTTAAAACTATGTTGCTTGCTGTACTTGTTCCCGACACTATTAGTGAAAATGGTATGGAGATCTGACCCTCCATATATATGAGAAAAACTTAGAAAAAGTTGATCATGTTCGTGTTGGATGCTTATCAATTATTGACACTCACCTCTTTATTCTGAGTGAATAGGTTTTAAACTTTGCTTTGTCATGTTCAAGAATCTATCCTAGAGGATTAAACTTTCGGTTTGAGCCATAGAGGCACAAAAAACTTGAAATGAATAAAAATCTATCTCTATGCTTTGTTGTGTTTTTTTGGAGACACAGAAGGAACTGAAACAGGTCCAGGAATTATTCAGTCAAGCAGCAGATAATTGTTTGAACTTGAAGAAACCAGATTAAAGTGACTGCCTAATAAAATCATCATTTCATCCCATAGTCTTTTAACAGTCCAATCCTAAGTATTCAAAGTTTCTTTTGATCATGCTTCAATTTGTACAAAGTAGTCGCTTTTCGTTACCAACTAATTTATTTTAATGTGCCTTCTGGACCCTGATTTTTCTAGAATTTGTTGGGTCTTCTATGTTTGTAAAAACATGTTTGGTATTTTTGTGGAAGCCAAACCAAAATATGCTTTCCACATTGTCATTCTTGTAATGGTAAGGTGGAAATGGAGAAATAGTCAAATTTATTATAAAGCTTTGTATTTTGTCATGGAGAGAAGAAAATTGCAATATTGTGGAATAACAAGTTCATATAATGTATTCTAAATAATATATAAAATGAACATTTTTCATCAAAAAAATATATCTTTTAGTTCTATACATGAGATTGCTCCAAGATTTTAATAATTAGATATATAATACATATAATTGAAACATAGTAATTGATTTTGTCCACACTCTTGATCTAAAAATACAAGTCTGGCCGACTTGTTTCCTATTACAACATTTTTAATGCAGTTGTACTTTTTTTTTTTTTGCCTACGGCAGCAGCAGACGTAATTCTTTATTTCCGTGTTGTAATATATTGTCGCTGCGTGCACCCTCCAGGGTAACAGGACCGGATCAGGAGATCGTGATTTGCCACTTAGGAAATGATCTTAAGCACTTTATTCATCTAGATTTAGCCGACGATTTTCTTGTACCGTCTATACTCTCATGGTGGACAGAACATCATGACCAATATCTTACTAGGATACAAGAATGGCATGCTCAAAGAGCTGTATTTTGAGTAGTGTTTATTAAAATTTTATTACAACTTATTTGAATTTACTATATGTAATTAAGTTTAGAAGATAGTTTTCATTATCTATTTTGTGGAAATCACTGTCAATTTCTACTTATTTGAAAAATGGGGTGACATTATTGTACATTTGTCAATGAAGCATTAGACTCAAATTGAAAAAAAAAAAAAAAAAAGCACCTCAATGCTTTGCTTCAGGATCAACATATGATTACATTCAAAAGGATAAACAATTTTATATTGATTTGCACATAACATAGAAGATGAAACTGTTTCTAACATCCAAAAAAAAATAGATGCCCTTCCAATGATTTACAATCAATCAATTAGTTTGCAGACTAAACTCAAAAGGGTGATGAAGTGATTTGGGAAGTGAATTCAGGGGCGGAAAAAGGAGACCAATGGCCACATGTGGATTCAAGTTGTCAAGGATATAAAACTTGTTTTTGCCTTTCACGAGTCAAGCAGATCCTAAAACCTAAATCCAAAAATAGTAAGTCAAAGGTAAACAGATAAATTATGCGCCATTTAGTCATCTGGTCGGGTTGGATCCAAAACAGCTTCAAGCATAAAAGAAAAAAAAAAGATTGAGATTTGGTTTGGTGGTTTTCTTGGCAAAAATACTTCTCATTTTCACTTAAACATGAATCCCAAAAGCTCTAACTAATCCTCATTTTTAGTTTTTCACTTAAACGTAAATTCCAGAAGCTCTCGCGCATATATTGCGTTTACCAACGGGACAACATAATAGTTTTTTTTTTTTCACTACATATATCACATATTACAAACAAAAAACATACTAATTTCTTTCTTTTTTTTAACAAAAAAAAAAAAACTACTTTTTCTCCCCAAGGCTAAATTCAGTTTCTTCCCAAATTCTCTCTCGATTATTGTATTTCTCTTCGTATATTAGTCTCTATCTCGACTCCGTATCTCTGCTTCGCTAGCTTTGGTTTCGGAATCAGAAAAAGTAGCAGTTATCATGTTCCTACTAAAACCAAGCTACAATTATTGGTGGCGGGTTGGGAAAGGAATACCAAGCTCAATTTTCTCGGACTTTCCTTCACTTTCTCCCTGACCAAACAACATATATCTCGCAAGTCTTGTATTGGGTTTTCAGTAAAAGACCCAATCAGTGAAATTGGATGGCCCAACTATGACTCTGAATTTTGGGCCTAAAAAATTAGACTAGCCCATGTCCCCTCTATCACGAATCATCGAGCCCAAATCTTATAACGAAGACGAAGGTTTTAGACATCTCTTGCCTTGCTTGAACATCTTCTTCAATCTTCCCCCCTCTGTTTTTGTCTCTAGACAATCTATTATAGAACCCAGGTAAATCAATCGATCTAGGGCTTATTTATTTATTTATTGTGCTTTTTTTTCATATATTACATGTCGGTATTTATTTCCTGTTCTTGAATTGGGTTTCTCATAAGGATTTTGTCTTTAATTATATATATGCAGAATTTTCATCGATTTCTTTCAACATTGTTAAAGTAGAGAGACCCTTTTTGTTAATTGAGAAGAAGATGAGTAACCCATCGACGGGAACCTCTTCAAAATCAAAAGTTGGGTCTTCGCAGCCCTCGGAAACTTCATTCAAGCGTAAAAGAGGAGTTTTTCAAAAAGATTGTAAGCAAAATTTTCTTCCTTTATGTATATGCTTCAATTCTTTCAGTTATTCCTTCAAATTTTGATTAATTTTACATTCTTTTTGTTGATGCAGTGCAGCATATGATGTATGGTTTTGGAGATGATGCCAATGTAAGTAGTACCCTTGACAAATTCTTGAATGGTTAAAATTTTGTTACTTTTTCTCTTTTATGTGGGTATGATTGTTGTAATTGGTTTATTTATTTTCTTTGAAAGTAATTTCTGATGGATATTTATATCTTTCTTGCACCCTGGCTTTGGAAGCTTGAGTTCCTCTCTTTGAATATGAGCTAAATTACATCCCATGTAAATGGTCTATGGAAAAATGTAGATTTTACACTGTTAATTATATTAAATCTTTTGGTCTTGAGCTGACAATTGTTTTGAGAAAGCTGAATGCTTGGAAGCTTTTTAAATTTGCAACTTTCGAATGGCTTAAATATGTGGCTTCAAACCTTTTTTCTTTCCCTGTTATCGAATATAAGTCTAGTTCAAATGAGTTGGTTAGTGTTCTCTTATATATATTGTTCACTTTTTAGAAATTGCAATGCAATCGACAATGATCTCTCAAATTGGTTTTTGTTTGCCATGGGGCATTTGTTAAAAAGTATATGGCATATGCCTGCTTATTTTTCCAACAAGGAAAAAACCGTATATGTTAGGCTTTATGAGTTTGAGAAGACAAGACCAGATAGAGCAGTATATGGCTCAAAATTGTTATGAATGGTATGTATGCTTAATTGGGAGAAAGATTAAATTGTTCCCCACGTTGCCTGTTTTTCTATGCTACGATGAAGTTTCTTTTGCCTGAATTTATATGAACATAATAATGAGTTTTGCTGGTTGCCTTTTCAGCCACTTCCAGAAACTGTGGCACTTGTGGAGGACATTGTTGTAGAGTATGTAACAGATCTGGTAAGTTGATTTGGCTTTGATGATTTCTCTCTTTGATCAAGTATAAGATGGCATTCTTGGTAACAATTTTAATTCTGTCTCTCTTCTGCAGGCACATAAAGCCCAAGATATTGGATCAAAGAGGGGAAAACTATCAGTTGAGGATTTTCTGTATCTAATTCGCAAGGTATCTTTTTTCATATGATTTTCATGAAATGCATTTCCTCCTATACTCTGCAACTCGGAATTTCATTGTGTATTACATAGTATGCTTCTTCTATATGACACATTTCCCTAAATTGCTTTTAACTATTTGACATTATAGTCTGTGCATTAATGTGTAGATTGCATGCAATATATGACTGTTTTTCTTTAAATTCTATTCTGAATACTCTGGAGCCTGAAAAGTAACCTTAATCACTTTGATTCTGCAGGATTTGCCCAAACTAAATCGGTGTACAGAATTGCTATCTATGCAAGAGGAGCTAAAACAAGCAAGGAAGGCGTTTGAGGTTGATGAAGAGAAGCTGGCAACATTAGAGTAGCACGTTCTGCCCCTGCCTCACTGAAATCCTTGTACCTCAATCAAGTCTAGTTATCTAAGTGTTGCATAAACCAGAACTGCTTCCTATGTTTTTGTTAGAAGGCAAAACAAAAAGAAAAATGCTGTAAATCTCAAGTAGAATGAGTATAAGTATGCAAATCCTATGGGAAATGACATTACCACCTCATACTTTTCTGGGAAATTAGCTTTGTGCAATTCTTGTTCCTTCCAATCTTCTGCAGCTTGTTTGATTGAGGAGCTTATGCTCATGTGAGCAACAATCCTTGGGACATCTTGCTTTTCAAGTGAAATGTGCTTCAAGTATAATGTAATTTGGCAAATGTTTTATTAGCAATTAAAGGGTACAAAAAATGTTAAACCAAACCTGCAAAATATAAAGCCCATTTCTCATTCTCTTGTAGTCTAGTTTCATGGGCCCAAGCCCTCAACAATAACTGACTCTCCCATGGTTCAACGGTGGTGACGATTTCAAACCAAATTAAAGCGACATAAAAGGGTGTCGTTTAAAGGCATCAACAACAACATCGACAACCCAAACTGAAAAACACAAGAGAGAAAAGTTGCAGCAGCAGCAGCAATAGCAATGGAGAATGGAAGTGACGAAAAGGAAGCGAGCCGCAGCAACAAAGAAGGGACCGGTTTGCTGGGGCCTCCGACCTTCACGGAGCTCCCAAACGGGAGGCTCAAGTGCGTTGAGACAGGCCACGAGATGGTTGTTAAAGACAAGGATTCTTATGCTCAGAGCAAACGTTGTCGTCTTGGCCTCATCGACTTTGCTCTGTCTCACTCCAAGGCTCCTCTTAACATGTTCAAACAAGACCCTCTTTCCCGGTAAATTTAAAATCCAAAGCTTTCCCCTTTCTTTTACCCTTTCAGATGAATTGGGTTTAAGTTTTTTCTCTGCAGTAAGATAGAAAACCAATTTGTTTTAAAAAATTTCTTTGTTAATTAGTATTTGAGTTATTAGTTTATGTTAAATTAAGAAAAGGGTTATTGAAGATTAAAACTTTTAGCTAAAAGGAGCTATTTTTGTGAAGACCCTGAATCAGAATGAAGAAATCAGCAATTGATGTTTATGGTTAGAATTGAAAGTTTGATCATTTATATGAGACTTGATTAATTTCCAATGCCTGTTTCTGTTTTTAGATTCTAATTTCCTGAAAGTTCACGATATAGCCAAAGTTTAGCAATCCATTAGGGGTGACTTGTCTTCTTTGTTTAGGTTTATTTTTAATGTGTCTTTTGCTAATATATGTTTTTTACTTTCTATTTATTTGATTTTTCAGTTCAAAGTTGATTTGTAAGCTAACTGGTGATACTGTCAATAAGACCGAGGAGCATATTTGGAAGCATATCAATGGGAAACGGTTTCTCAACAAATTAGGTTAGTGTTTTCTTTCCAGTTCATTGCTTCATACATTAATTAGCATTTGCCATTTTAACTTAATTGTTGGGGAATTTTTGTGATTAGAGCAAAAGGAAATGGAGAAGGAGTTAAAGAATGAAACCAAGGCAGGGGAAGGTGAGCAGAAACCAAAGAAAGAGAAAAAGAAGAAGGACAAGAAGAAGAAGAAGAAGGAAAAGGCTGTTGAAGAAATCATTTCTGAAGTTAGGGATCCTGCTGAGAATGAAAGCGATTCAGAAGAACCTGAGTTCTGGATGCCCCCAGTGGGTGACCGTTGGGACTTTGATGATGGAGGAGACCGATGGGGTTCTGGTTCAGAGTTGGAGGAAAGTGATGAAGAAAATGAAACAGGTTTGGTTGGCTTCTGTGTTGAGCTATATACATTTTTAATTTTAACTAATCTAGATCAAAATTGTGCATTCTATATTTCATACCATATTTAAGGTGTCAAGTCTCTAGCATGTATGACTATAAGCATGAGAATGATGAATGTCATGGCTTGATGGAAGAAACTCTAGCATGAACTTTGTCCATGTTGTCTGGAATTCCTCTGAAAATCTTGGCTGTCAGAGGCAATAGTGTGCTCAAAGGTTGAATATTGATAATATCTAGATAGTAATTGTGTGTGTGCGTGTTGTGAATGATTTCTTCTCAGTTAGATCTAGTGAAATTATGTCTAAGTTGCTTGCTCTTTTGCTGAAACCACTGATATATGAGTGATTAATCTCCTGTTAATCTCTTTTATGCAAATGATATGATCATTAGAAACGATCAGATGATTATATGAATGAATCTCGATCATATTTAAATAACTGGATTTAATACTGCCGATAGATGTAACAAGGGTGTGCTGATTGCTTTTATCAGCTCTCTCTGTAGAGTGTTTGTTGTAATTTATTCTGTTGCTCATGAATGTTTGCAAGATTACAATGACATAAGATTTAGTGAATTGTATTTTTAAAGCATAATTTGTTCAACTGGTTGGGTTTTATAAGTTTTGTTCCTCTCAGCTGCCATGAGCTGATTTAGAAAATTATGTTGAAATATCTGATCTCATGTCTGGTTCTCTAAATTTCATTGTATTTCCTTCATCAGAGCCTGGAGTTGAAGATGGTGGAAAAGAGTCGGAAGAGCTTTCTACACGGTATGGTGCTTCATTTTAATTTTGTTTATGATGCTTCTCTGTCTGTCGTTTTTAAAACTTGTGTTTTTTTCTTCATTTTAAATGCATAGTGATTATGGTTTGTTTTGAGGGGCTAATTAGATCTCATCTCGTGTTGCAGAACAAAGAGAATGTCCATAGAAATTGGACCTAGCAGCTTTGCCTCTAGGAAGAAGAAGAGTCGAAAAAATGCAACAAGCTAATATGCTTGGGTGACTTTTGAAACACAGTTTTTTACCTATATTTCATCGACAATCATTTCAGTTTTCGTTTGCAAAAAAGAGAGAATTCTGAATAGGAGTTTGTAAGATTGTCTACAATTTATAGTTTCCTTGTAGTAATTCGCATTTCATATGCCATTGATTTTGTATTTCTATTTGATGGATGCTTTCGCTCTACAATGAAGATTCTTCTGCAATTGATGCTTAATAGATGCATATGTTTCTACTTGCAAGTAATATTTATTCTTTGAAAAGAACTTTTATTCTCTGATGTAGAAGAAATATTTACACAATTGGATCAATTTGAAACAAAAATAGACTCATTCGGAAACTCTCCCATGCCTGAATAGTAATTGAAAGCAGACTCTATTTCTGATCTAACTGGTTTAGGGTTTAGGTTTAATCAGTGCCAAAATAGCGATCTGCAAACTCTCCCATGCCTGGAATCACTCCTAAAACCCTATCTAACGATGAATCAATCTCTGATGTCACGATTTTTAGCTTCGGGAATTTCCTGCAGACAGCATGAATTCCTTCAGGAGCCTGCAATTTAGAAAATTCAAAATTTGAGAACTGATGGAATTAATAGCACAAGAAAATTTGGATATAGATGAACAACTTACTGCTATAAGGTTAAGAAAGATAATGTTGGTTTCCGGAACGCCTTTACTAATAAGCAGAGATATAGCCTTGATTGCAGAAATCCCTATCCATGGACAGATATTAAGTAAAGTTACAGAATTGGAAAGAAGAAATGATAATAAGCTTTATGTTTTCAAACCTGAAGCCAAAACAGGGTCTAGCAATAAGACATGGCGGCTTGAAAT
Organism: Corchorus capsularis; assembly: GCA_001974805.1. Classification (NCBI taxonomy): domain Eukaryota; kingdom Viridiplantae; phylum Streptophyta; class Magnoliopsida; order Malvales; family Malvaceae; genus Corchorus; species Corchorus capsularis. The sequence goes on along the minus strand of AWWV01013984.1, from coordinate 50,314 downwards.
GTCTGCAGGGAGCTTCTCATAAATTAACTGCTACAAAGTACTAAATCAGAAACTGTGAACATAACTGCTTGTTTAATTGGAAGACAAGAAAGGTTCTATGTATATCTACCTGTCGCCCATTTTTTCCATCAGGATGGATGAGAATTTTTCCGATTTTGATTCCCTTACAGCATGCTCTTAGTGCATTCTCCATGCTTTCTCCACTGGTGTCAGGAAACAAGAGTTATTTATCATTCATCATTGACAACTTCTGTTTAGGGTATAAATAAGCACAGCAAGAACAACTGGTAAATCATCCCACCTTCTGATCACAGATACGCCGCATAACCTCCTACAGAACACAACTCCAGGATATACAGATCCTGCAAGGAATAATAGAAGAAGCAGAAATTTATTGACTTTTGTCATCAGATCATCAGGGAGATATGTTTCAAGTTGACACATTTATGACGACTGAAGTCCCTTTTTGCCCCCCCCCCCCCCCCCCAAAAAAAACTTGTCTAAAATTGACCTTCTGCCCCATAAACTTTAATTTGGGACTTTTTGCCCCTAAACTTGCAATATGAGGACATGTTAGTTCCTCTAAAACAATACGACTGATATGGCATTGCCATGTCAGCGCCTTAGTCTGGCGTGGCCTTGCCATGTGTCTTTTTTGTCCGACATGGCATTGCCATGTCAGCAATACCGTTTGAGAGGGACTAAAATGTCCTCATATCGCAAGTTTAGGGGACAAAAGGTCAATTTTAGACAAGTTTAGGGGGGCAAAAAGGGACTTTAGTCCATTTATGACTGTCAAACTCAAGCATATATGGCAAGGATTCCAATCCTTTAATTGAAACAGAAAACAATTATAAATGCAGAAGAACAAACATAAGAGGACATGAATGAACATGACACTATATAAAAGTTACCTGTGGGAGTAGTTATCTGTTTCTCAGTGAAAGGAAGGTGCCCTAAACCATGCTCCACAACCTGAAACATGAATTTTGAGTACTTTTTTAACTTACAATACTTCAATTCAATGTTCATGGAAGGCTCTTTACCAAGCGAATTAATCTATCAGCATAGAAGACAAAGTCATGCTTTGTTGTTTTCTTATCACGAACAAGGGTGTGCATTCCCCGAATCTGTGACTCAAAATTAGCCAAACAAAAAAAATGAAGCCATCATATTCATAACAGAGAATTTAATAGAATAAGGGAAATGAATCAAGTTTTCAAAAAAAAGAAAATCATGGCACCTGAAATGTTGAATGTATAACAAAAACATTAGGATATATTTTGCAAAGATCATGCTGGCGAAGCTTAGTACGAATATGTTGTACTATCAAATCAATTGCAACATCGTTATCTCCTCCCCTGGGGATGATAACATCTGCAAACTTCTTTGATGGTAGTATGAATTCTTCGAAACTAGGCTTTACAAATCTAGCATACTGCAAAAAGTTATGCAGAGTTAAGAACTATAAGAAACATATGAACACTAATTGCTAAATTGATCAATAAGTGAAAAAGGGATCACTAACTTGATCAAGCACATTTTTAGTATCCCTTCCTCTTTCAACTATATCCCGTTGAATTCTTCGAGCAAGCCGGACATCAGAATCTGCTCTGCCATCAAACATAGCCCTGAATTAACAATGCTTAACTTGTGGAACAAGTAACCGAATTCCAGTATGAAAAATTGGGAAATTCTTAACCTGTATCAACAAAGATCTTCATGTTCATAAGATTGCGGACTTCCAAATCATGTAAAACGAGAATTCCTTCTAAAATGATAACATCTGCAGGATTCACCTAGATTATGATGACCAAATTGTTAGACCATGCAAAATTTTGTAGGTAATTATTCTAAAAAACCAAATCAAATTAATTACCAGAGTTGATGGTCCAATGCTTTTATGGCTCTTGAAATCATAGCTAGGAATATAAACTGCTTCCCCATGTCTTAATTTCTCCAGACAGGAAAGCAAAAGCTCAGTGTTAAAAGCATCTGCAGCAACAAATCAAACAAAATAAAATTATACAATTTTCCTTTTTTAAAAGTGAATTGTGCTTTGGAGGCTTAACCTGGGTGATCGAAATTGTATTCGTGAACATTCTTCAACTGTTCTTCCTTGAACGAGCGATAAAACGAATCCTTGAATATTTACAAACAAAAATATAAATTATATTAACCAAAAAAAAACAGAGGGAGAGAAATTAAAAAGGTTTATATTAATTACTTGATTAACAAGAACAACGCGTTGATCATGGAGTTGTGAGATGATCATGTTGCAAACTGTCGTTTTTCCTGATGCCGTTCCTCCAGCAACTCCTGGAATCAATAAATTTTAAGAATTTATCATAAAAAATGGAAAAAAATAATTAGGAAAGAAAATGATGAAAAGAGATGGAACCGATGATGAATGGTTGCTTATAGGGGAGAGGACTCAGAGGAGACGAAGAATCAGAAGCGACAACATTGGAATTGGATTTGGATTGCAATGAAATTTGATCTTTGAATCCTTTATTCAGCACACCAATTTTCTCAGAATTATTCATTATCAATTCAAAACAAAAAAAATGTTGAATGAATGAATATAATTTCAGTATTAAACTCTATACAATCTGAAAACCGAGGGAAAAAAATTGATTTTTGGAGCTTTGCCCCTGTGTATGATCTCGGTGAGAACTGAGAAGCGAATTACGCGGGAACAATGCTTACGTGGCGTTTTTGTTGTTTAATTTAAACTAACTACTACTACTAGTGTAAAAATTTTGACCTAAGAAAAATTGTCAATTTGGCCCTTTAAATTTTATTTGGAATAATTTTACCCTCGATACTTTAATTTTTTTGCACATGTAACCCTCAGAACTTATATGACCTAAAACCACGTCCTCAGAAAAGATTGTCCTAAATATTGGTCCAAAAAATTAAAAATCAAAGTATAAGAGCAAAGTTGTCCTAAATAGAAGCTAGAAAGAAAATGAGCATTACTACAGGGTTAAAAGAACATTACAGTTCAAAATTGAAGTTGAACAAAATTTGGTCGAAACAAAACAAGTAAACCAACCAGACATGTTTACCTTGTTTTGAGCAAACCTAAGAAAAATGGATTTCTGATGAATGTGTTGATGACCGCCTTCACTAACATGTTTTGCAAGAGAAGAAAATGCTTACAAAAATTCATCTGAAAACAAGAAGATTATATAAAAAGTGATGTTGTTTCTAAGTACTTATAACAATTACATCCCATTGACTGCAAAAAAATTTCCAATAAATCCATCTGAGCTTCGCTCTTCTTTTCTTCAACCATCAGGGCAGTATATTATCAGTATAGTTCCACATTCTACAATAGGACAATTCCTCTTTGGTTTTGGTCTCTGTTATCCTCTTGAAGGAAATCAAAACTATTCAAGATCTTGAATGGCAATTAAACTTCATCTTACCATCACTGGCAATAACTTTCCAGAACGCAACTGAAAGTTTCAAAAAAGAAAAGGACAAAAAACAAAGTCCTTTTAGAGAATAGCCAAAGCTTCATTTGAATATGATGTTGTATCATTTAATTCAATTTTTTTACTCCATGTGAATGTAAGAATCATGAACATATGAGTACACTATAGAATTTGCAAGGCAAACAGCAAATGCTGAGATTTAATTAGGCTGACAAAAGCAGAAGACAGAACTAGATTAAGAGAATACCTGAAGGAAAAATTGAAAACAGTACATTTACATTGTTGCCAACTCCTCAGTCCATAACTTCTTTCGTGCAATTAACACCCTTTCTTCACCAGAAGAGAGAGCATCAGTTCTCGGTTCAACTTCTGATAACCAGCCATCCCACCGCAAGGCAGGGATAAATTTCTGAATATGATTTATTACAGAGTGTTTATCTCTTATGATGACAAACCCATCTGGCCGAAGTATTCTATCCATTTCGATCAGGAGGTCCTCTGAACTACACCCACGCTCCTCAATCTCTGAAAACACTGCCCAGGCATGAAGAAGATCATATGTACGTGGATATGTAGAAAAAGCTTCGCACCTACAAAAACAGATGAAACCATGAAGTATAGTCAGCCAGAAAAGATGAATACACATATCTGAATTATGGTATATACTTAATATAAAACGCAAAAACTCAGATATGCAAAATTCTCTATTACCAAAGGAGTGAGGGAAGAGGGAGAAGGAAGTATATATACATAACAATGCATACCAATCGTGAACAGTTCCAATCAAGCCTCGGTCATAAATAATTTTCAATCTGGCAGATGTTTTGACAGGAGCAACATTCATTACCCAGACATCTTTATCTTTAAGGGCAGCAGCAAAACCACCAAGGTTTGAGTTCATATCCATGACATTTCTGATGGAATTTTTCTGCATAACAGATTTCATCTGCTTCCAATACTCGATCACTCTAAAATGCCATATTCTCTGTATCATATGAATATCTTAGTCACCGAAAGCTAAGGCCATAGATGGGAAAGAAATAACAAATTAAAATGAAAAAAGCAGGGCAAAACATGCCATTTGAAATTCTCTTGAGAGCTCAGAAACTTACAGTGTCTTCCTGGAATTCCTCAGGACCAACACCAATTTCTTCAAGGCGAGGTGGTGCTGCAGTAAGCCTCTGTGGCCAAGGAAGTAGTCCACTCCACCTTTCTTTGTGCATTTCTATAATATTCAGCAACAACTGAGTTAACCCATAAGAAGTACTCTGGATCCTAGTTAAAAAATTTTAAGGATAGTAGAGCATTATCATAAAGTCATTGGGGAAAAATATTACAATATAAGATGTGATAACATATACAGGCAAACAATACGAAATTTCTGACAACCAGTAAATAGATTGTTGAACAGGAAAGCCACCCACAACTTTCAATCTTATCTATCGAACACATGGTAAGTTCTACTTACTAGCTGAGTAAGGAGTGATGCACGCCTTCATAGACACATTCCAACTTGCATCAGGGTCATCACTGGAACTGCACAAAGGAGGCTGAGTCCCAGGATCTCTCTTCATGTAACAACTATTGCTCAGAGGCTTTGCCCATATAACAGTTTGGCCTCTCTTCACAACAACTTTCCAGCACATTCTTTTCAAAAGGTTGTGCATTGCATTCCAGATCTTTCTATTTTCTGGATCTTGTTCATAGGCTTCAGGAGAAGAATATGCAAAGTACCCTCCTGGTCTCAGTAATCTATCAAGTTCCAACAGGAGAAGCCCATCTCTCTGAAGCCAGTCAATTCGGCATCGTGAACAATGTGCTAGCTCAAATGATCTGCTTGGGTAAGGAAGCCTTTTTGTTCCCAACACACCAAGGGTCGATGGGATACCCCTTTCTAGAGCAAATTGTATTTGATTCTCATGTACATCATTAGGTGCAAGGGACATAGCTATAATGTCAAGGGGTAGGAGATAGGCTCCAAAACTTGCAACTCCACATCCAACATCAAGAACATTTCGAATTCTTCCACCATTGTGCAGTTTATCACCAGGAAATTTTAGCATCTACAGAAAATATAATGATTCAATATTAAGAAGAGAAAGGGTTGCATTTGTTTGGCTAAATCAAGGAGAAGCAAATAGTTCATATTACAAAATTGAAATAGCCACAATCTGTCAAATGCATAGCATAACCATTCTCGCACATAAGCAAACAAACTAAGGATCAAGAACATATCATTAAGATGTACCTGAGCAAGACCAGTGATGTACTTATCAGCACCATAATGAAAATGGGTTCCACCACCAGGAAACTTGATTTTTTCCCCATCAACAACCATCCAATGCTGGTCTGATTTCTCCTCTGCAAGATGCGTATGGGGTATATTTGCCTTCCACACTTCATCTCTACTTGCAGGCCATCTTATAGGAACCTGAAACTCTAAAAGCAATTCTGTTGGTATCAAAACTAACTGAAACTATACAAATCCAAACTCTAAAAAGCATAAAAGAAAAGAACCATTACCAACCTTGTAGCCTTTTGGAGGAGGAATTAAGCAATTGTAACGACGCTCTGGTGGCGGACAATGCCGCTCATAGTGTTCCATTACTGACAAATTAGGCTTTAATTTCAACTGGTATATAAGGTTTCTATCTAAGCAGGGTATCAACTCTGAATGTTTCATGTCACATATCTGTAAATTTATGAAAAATCATAATTTAGCAAATTTAAGAAAACAAAGTCCCCATTTGACAATCAAATTCAAAAATTGTAGTAACAAATACAAAATCAACAACAACCCACATAAAGAACATAAAAAAAGAGCAACAATTAGTGAAATTTAGAGCCAAAAAAACATATTAAAAGACCAAGATTTAAAATTTAAGCTAAACAAAAATGCAATACTTACAGGGATGCTTTTAGGAACTTCCGGATAATACACTTGCTCGTCAAGCAAATCAACCAAATCGTGGTTCTTTTGAAACCCACCGAAAACGGGGTCGGATCCATCCGACCGGAAACCAGTATCGTCGGATCTCCTCGAGCCGGGGGCAAATGAAGATCCATAGTACAAACAAGCCAACCCAAGAACCCCGATTAACCCGATTAAAAGATAAGTTAACAGCTTCCTAGTGTGAATTTGGTCGTTCTTTTGCTTCATCTTGTGACTCCAAAATACTACCAACTTCACCAGGCTCGAATCTAAAACCCTAAAAAGAATTTTCCTTTTTTTTCTTCTTTTTTTAAGCGTTATATGAGAGTGAGAGCTTACTTAAAAGCTCTCCCAGATATTATTAGCTGAGCTGATTTTCGCGGGCTTGAGTTGAAGACAAGGAAAGTGAAGAGAATCCGGTGAAACTTTTACGGTTCTAACAATAATAATTATCTGCGGTCAAGATGATTCGCTGAAAAAATTTGATCCATTATATTATTACACGTGGCATCAAGTGATTAGATCAGCGGTTGACGTTGACTGGGATATGATTGAGGAGGGTAGGAATGTCTTTGTGTGAAGGGAGTTTGATTTTAATGTAACGCGTCAGAGAAGAGAGTGAAGGGAACGATAAAATGAAAAATGAATCGTGGTGCTCACGAAGAGGACAAAGCAAGTGGAGGCTTTGGGTGAGGGAGGGTTCCAGTTCTTGTGGGAATGTGTAATTTTGGAGGTGGCAAATAGGAAAGGACAAGATTCTAAGATCAGCTTTTGTGCATGTGAAGTGGTTTAATTTTTGATTCTCCCCTAAATCCATCTCCCAAAGTCCCTAATTTGAATTCTTAAATTTAAAAAAATGGATTGTTACTTAATTTAATTTTTAAATTATATATATTCGCCGGCCCGTTCCATATGGAGTATTCATCTTGCTAAATTTTAAAGGAGCAATGCTACTTGATGATTTTATTCACAAAAAAGAAAAAAAAAATGCTACTTGATTTTGACTCGTCTAATTTTACTATCTAACTTGCCTAAAAAAATTTGCTATCATTTCTAACACCATGTTCAAAATTTTGTAAAATAAATGATTTACCTAGTCAACTTTCATTATTATTATTTGTAACTAAGGGTTAAATCGTGAATTAGATTCTTATCAGTGGCGGACCACATGAAGACCCATAGGGCCATGACCCCCCAAGATTTTCCCAAACCAACAATAGTTCATACAATGTGTTTGGCCACTTCGAAAAGTAAAATTGACCCCCAATCTGTCAGAAATTAACATGTTAATTGAGAGTTGATATTGTACCCTCAGACATCTCATTGAATATCTTATTATTATTATTATTTTATCAGAAAAGGAACTAGATTATCATTAACTTGAAATACGAGAAAATACACAACTAATTGCATCCAGCAAAAAAGTTCTACGAATACAATTCGGGGGATCATTCAAAATAATGAAAGTATCTTCAAAAGATAAACAATTTACTTTGCTGGCCAATTTAGCAAGAGAGTCAACAACTGAGTTCCCCTCCCTGAAGACATGTTGAATTTTGTAATTTTCCAGCTCACATAACAAGAGCCTGCAATCATCAATAATGGGAGAAGCAAATAAGTTAGAACAAGATCTACTAGTTAAAGCAGAGATAACAGCCGTAGTATCCAGCTCAATCACCAGCTATTTAATATTCAGGGATATGGCCAGCATAAGGCCATCTCTGAGGGCCCAAAGCTCAGCAATAAAATTAGAACAAACACCTAAATATCTATAGGAACCAATCTGTCAAGTGCCAGCTTCATTGAATATCTTATAAGTAAACTTAGAAATGGTAAATTCATTAAATATCAAGTGTAAATAAATACAAAAACTTTCCAAATAAGCTAATTTTGAAAGTTACATAATACACAAATACAGTACACATATGTATAGTAACGTTGACATGTGCTTCTTATAGCCTACTATTATGTTTATTTTGTTAATACATCTTGGAAAAAGTTATACGTAGTAAATATTTGAACTAAGAAATTGCAATTACACTTTTTATTTCGAATCTAACACAAAACTTATACTAATATAAATATATCATTAAGTTTGGTTAAAATTTTGAGTTGAATGAAAAGAATTCGATGTCCTTTAAATAAAAGTATCAGATTCTAGTCTTGTAAAGGTAGAAACAAGCATCGAGAGATATTCTAGTAGAGCAATTGACTTTTTGAATTTTTTATTTCAATTTTTATATTTAAACTTTTTTACATGGTGTGTATTGTGTAATGTTTATTTATATGAAATAGTATATATGTAAGAAATTTTCAACAAAAAGTAATAACATACATATATATACATTATGCTAAAAAAATTATATTATCTATACTAATTATAATGTGAGAATCTGAGTTTGTCTTTCAAATTGACTCGGAGACAAACTCAGTTTTTAAAAGATTAAAAACTAAAATTAAAAACTACCAAGGATATTTATGATAATTAATTTTAAATTATATCATTTAAAACAACGATCCATTTAAAAGTGCCACTCCCATGTGTTTGTAACTCTGATTTTTTTGAATTCATCAAAAAAAGTGCCAAAAAAAAAGAAAATTATCGTAAACTAACTTTTTTTACATTATTTTATTTCTACATCCACATAGTCAACGTCATAGTTTTTTTTTTGTACCACATTAATTATTAGATGAGATAATAGGCAGTAAAACCGGAATAAAAGGTATTTTTACTTTTTAAGCCAACTTTCATATGAGATCCACCACCTTCTATTAAATTCAAGGATAACTGGTGTAAAATAACTCACAAAAATAAAACTTTTCTTAAAGTTTTTTTTGCCAAAAATACAAGAAGAGAGTACCTGACCATACCTTGCTGGGTCCATGAATGGGCCTACTGCCCCACTGGATCTTAAAAAGCTTTAAAGAAAAGCCCAATACTTGTTAGTCCAGGCCCTAGTTATTGTTTGTCTTTAGATCATAATGGGCTTAAGAAGTACAATGGGTTGGCAAAGTATCTTTTCTTTTCTATTCTTTAATCCTTTTTAGCCAAGAATTGTGTATATTTTAGTTTGCCGGGATAATTAAAGACCTGAGCCGCTTAGCGGTTAGATTAAATGGTAAGCGACTTGTTCTAGTTTAAACAGGTCTCGACTTCGAGATCTTGCGTATGCAGTCACCCCCATTGGTAGACTCACCCATCAGGTGCGCGACCCGAATCGAGTCAAATCCGGATTAGTCAAAGCTCCAGCAAACCCAGATGTACAACCCGACTCAAATCCGGATTAGTCGGAGAAAAGCTCCGGTAGGGGAAATTAAAGACGTGACATTCAACTTTTGAACGCAAGGGCTAGTTTGATGTTGTTGTTACTGTTGAAAAAACTCAAGTGCTTAATGATATTGCCATGGAAGAATGTGGTCTAATTAAATTTAGAAAATCTTGGACAAGTCTTCAATTTGACATTACATATATGGATCCGTTTACAGAATAATGTTAACAAGTAAACACCTTAGCCTCCAACTGCAATGTGGAACTTGATTTGTTGCCTACTTTGGGTGAAACCAAACTTTCCGCATATGTTATTGCTAGTGGGTTATCAGGACCGCCCCTTATTTACGCATTGTCAGATATTGTCAGTGAAATAGGACCGTAGGATTGTGTCCTTTGCACTCCCACCCTTTCATCCTAAATACAGAAAATTTGGGTCAACCCGTAAAAATGGGTAACCGTTTGTAACAGTTGTAGTCTTCTAGTAAAAGTTGAGTCTTTAATTTTTCAAAAAATAAAAAATAAAAAATGGTGCATTGGAGAATGAATAAAAGCTGAGAAAGATATTTGAGATTTTTTTTAAAGTTGCAAGACTTACATTTTGCTTCTCTTTTCTCATCTTTGTACTTAAATATTGATATTTAAATTATGAAAAAAACACCACTGGAGAGATCTCATCAAGATCTTTAAAATGAAATGTATATTGAATATTTTTTGTAATATATTTAGAGTAGAAAAAAAATATTGAAAATGAGTTAGGTAAAGTGATGATAGAGAAAAATAAGTTAAGGGGATAAATACTCACGTGACTAAATTTTGTTACAGCAGGGAGCAAAATGTCCTTATCTCATACTTCGGGGAACAAAGTTGAGAAAAAAAAAATTAGAGGACAAAGTGTCCTTTTTGTGATACTTCAGGAGACATTTTGAATATTATGCCAAATTTTCACTTATGTGGAGTACTTTGCAGGTTTGCCCCCACAAAATATTTGTATTAGTAATTTTCTCTTTTTCCCTTTGCCCATATAATTATTAATTAGCCATGTTGACCATGGTCCAAAGACCCATTAGTTTAAAGATGTCAATTAAGACGGCAAAAGTACAAAATTGGTCCCTCAAGTGGAGCGAACATAGCAAATTGTCCCCCCAAGTGAAAAGATATGCAATTTAGTCCCTAAAGTGGAGTTAACAGAGCAATTGAGTCATTTCCGTTAGAAGAGCCGTCAATTGTGCTGACGTGGCAGTGACGCCGTAAACTGTGCTGACGTGTCAGATGCCACGTCATATTTTTTTGATTAAAAAATAATTTTTAAAAAAAATATATATAATTTTTTAAAAAAAAATTGGTGAGGGACCCAATTGCTTAATTAACTCAACTTCAAGGACTCAATTGCTCATTAAGTTCACTTCAAGGACCCATTTGCACATTTGCCCCAAACTTTATATTTTTTTAATAAAAATAAAAAATTTCATTTTTCTTCTTTTCTACTTTTTTTTGATTTTTTTAAAATCATTTTCTTCTTTTCAAAACTCGTGGTGAATATGATTAATTTATTAAATGGGAACAATAATAGATTTATAAATGATCTAATTGGTAATATTTAGTATATACTATTAATCAATTATATCAAGTTTCTCTTCCATGACTATTTCTTGCTTTAATCAGTCCATTTCATAATGTTTTACTGAATAATAGTTAATTTATAAAACAAATATAAATTAAAAAGAAACTCACAACCTAATATATAATTTTTAAGAACAAAAGATGCGATTTTCAAAGAAATTCCGCTTCCTACCAGAAACAAAAAGATAGTAATTATCAAAGTTATAAAATCTTTTTGTAATTTAACCGATGAAAAAATAATATGATTTTTTTAATTTACTATATATTCTTTTTTTAAATTTAAATGGGCTAAATTTTCATTAATCAAGGAATTGGATTACAAATATGAGAGGGAATAACCCAATCAGGCCCTTTGGTCAGCCAATCTACACTCAGATTTGACAATATTATGAGCTAAAATATTTATCCCCTTTTAACAAAATTAAAATAGATGGTATCAAAATAAAAAAAAATCATTTTTTTTGAAAAAACACGAAATAAAAAAGGAAAAATGATTTTTTTTAATATTTATTAAAAAAACCAAAAATTAGGGGCAAATGTGCAAATGGGTCCCTGAAGTGAACTTAGTGAGCAATTGAGTCCCTGAAGTTGAGTTAATTGAGCAATTGGGTCCCTCACCAATTTTTTTTTAAAATTATATATTTTTTTAAAAAAATATTTTGTAATCAAAAAATATGACGTGGCAGATGACACGTCAGCACAGTTGACGGCGACACTGCCACATCAGCACAATTAACGACTTCTAACGGAAAGGATCCAATTGCTCAGTTAACTCCACTTCAGGGACTAAATTGCATATTTTTTTACTTGAGGGACCAATTTGCTATGTTCGCTCCACTTGAGGGACCAATTTTGTACTTTTACCCAATTAAGACTTTAGGGCTTTAGGCCCATGTATAAATAGCCAAGGTATAACTCGTTCTCTCATTATATTTATAATATAAAATAATATATATAACATATATTAAAATTGAAAATGGAATTACACTCTTATCCAGTCTTAAGATGCACCACATTCACTTAAGAACAAATTGTCAGTGGTATTTCGGTACTTTTATGTTCGGTATTTTCGTTTTTATTGTTGATTGTTGAGGGCGTTTTGGGAACTTTAGGTTAAATTTACTATTTGGTAGGTCCCGCTCTCAATAAAAAAATCATTTTTTTGTTGGATTATTTATCAAATGATCCTCATACTTTTATATTTTATGCTAATTTAGTCCTTTACAATTATGGGTTGAACGACTAAACGCGTTGGCTTTAATTCTTTTATTTTTTTGTTTTGCTTGTCCCATCAAGGTGATTCAACTGTCTATTGAAAGGTAATTTCATGATATACAACTTTCATTAAGGATTCAAAAACCAATTCTAATGTTTTGATTCTGAAAAATGCTTCTGAAATTTTGTGGTATTGATTGTCAGTCTATCTAATATTGTATAATTTTCGATTCGTTTGTCCGATTGAGGCTGTTCAGGTGTCGGTTAAAAGGTTATCGTGTGATCTACAACTTGCGTCAATGGTCTGAAAGATGAATTTGATTAATGAATTTCGTGGAGAGTTCAAGAGGGAATTTTTATGTTAGACTCCATAAACAAATATTTTTCCCTGGATTATTTATCAAATGACCCAATACTTATATGCTTTATGCTATTTAATCCTTTACAAATTCTAAGTTGGACGCTTTAACACTTCAGCTTTAATTTTTTTTTTCTATTTGTCCGATTAATGTGATTTAAGTGTCTATTGATAGATAATTTAATAACTTGCAACTTTCATTAAGAACTCAAAAGCCAAATTTAAGGTTTCAGTTCTAAAAAATGTTTCCGAAATTTGGTGGTTTTGCTTGACGGTCTATCTAATTTTGATTCACATGTTCGATTGAAGTTGTTCAATAGTCGGTTAAAAGGTTTTTACGTGATCTACGACTTTCATGAAGGTGAAGGACTCGAAAGTCAATTTTTATATTTTAATTCTAAAAAGTGCTTCCGAAATTTAGTCGTTTCATAACTAATTGTTCTCTCCTTTCATAATCCCGGCACGGAGCACGGGTGCCGGGGCTAGTATACTTAAAATTCTCCAACTCACTCTCAGCTCTCTACATACATTTCTAAACTGATTTGACTATTGAATAAGGTCCTCATAAGATATATCTAGGAATCCTCCTCTCACGGTTCTCTCTTTTGCCACTCGGAGCTCTCACTATCTCGATTTTGGGTCACGACATAATTTGACATCAACAAGCCCGTAACTTTAAAATTGCCACCCCTAACGCTAACCCAAAAGCAATGAACTTAATTACAAAAAATTGTTGGGTATTTAATTCACTTCCAATCCCTAATGCTGGTCCCTTCTTTTAAATTTTAAATAGTTGTATTATTAACTTTAGAATTGTTTTTTTTTTTTTGTTGAAAGGCAAGCCGAATAGATTTTTATTGCAAGGAAAAACAGCAGCAGAAGAGTGCCATCCCTAATGCTAACCCAAAAGCAATGAGCTTTGATTACAAAATTTTTTTGGGATTTAATTCACTCCCATGATCCGATTTACTTTTGTTCCAACCCGAAATGATCGTTGAAAATTCAAGATTTTATTTTCTTTTGTTAGTTTATATATCTGCAAATACATAAGGTTTTTCTTTGTTATAATACATAAGAGTCGGTTCTATTTTTTATATACGGTGGAAATCTCCTTATTACTACTTTATTATTCGGCCAAAAAAATGTCTAAATGATTAAATTAAGTTTTAATTATCAGTTATATTTTTTTATACAAATATTTGTCAGAATTCAAGCGGATGGATCCTTTGAAATCTTCATTGGGGGAGTGGATTCATACAATATTATAAGAGAAGAGAATTCAAGTGAATGAAGCAGGAAGAATAATTCCTCAGTAGTTGTTGTTCCTTTTATACAATTAATTAATTATTATTACAAGCAAGTATTTTGGATATACAAAGGTATAGGTAAGTAAATACTAATACAAGAGATAAAGATAAGAAGATAAGATAACACTTAGCTAACTAACTGGTTAACAAAGCGGCTTGTTTCAGCTTAAACAGGTCTCAGGTTCGAGACCTTGCGTACGCAGCTGCCCCTGTTGGGAGACTCACCCATCATAATCAGGTGCGCGACGCGGGTCGGATCCGGATTAGTCAAGGCAAAGCCCTGGATACCGGATGGGATACAAAAAAAAAACTGGCTAACAACATTAGCTTATAGAGGTAATTAGCCTTATCAAACTGATTTAAATCCTTCCCTCCAGTAAATATAAGATGTAAGATTAAATCCAAGATTAGCTTATAGATGCATATATATGGTCATTGGATTTGGTTTTGCTTTGATTGAATTGCATCTTCATGAAGCAAGGCCTGGTTAGAAAAGCTCGCCAAGAATTCGACAGGCACCTATAACGCACTATCGATTTGGATGGAAGTAGAAGTGCCCTCAAAAAGCTTTCAAAGGCCCAATACTTTTTTAGCCCAATTCTTATTTCTTTATAAAAGTCATTAGATCATAATGGGCTTAAGAAATGTGATGGGTACCAAAATATGTTTTCTTCTCTTCTCTTTCTCTCTCTGTTTTTTTTTAATTACTAAAATTCAAATATTTGGTAACTACATCGGGTTTTAATGTTCAGAGTTGAAGCATGTCGGTTCTCATATGGTCATATAATCATATGGTGGATAGCTATTTAAAGTTTAACCACGTCGGATCTCATATGGTCATATGGTGAATAATTGTTTTAGACCTGTTTTTCATATTTACAAAATTCAAATCCAAAATATTATTTAAGTGGCATTGAGTACATCTCACTCTACCCGAGAAAAGTATTATGTTTTCTTTTCATTCTTACTGCGTACAAGAGTCCGCTTAGATAGAATTATCATCCAACATAAGCAGCTTATTCCATGAAATTTAAAAAAAAAAAAAAAAGTCAACCTAGTGCTAACATAACATTTTACTCGTACTTTCATATTCATTGTTCATTGATAATGACGTGATGATCAAACCAATTTTGACTTTTATTTTAAATCGTCGAACTTTCAATTCTTTTAACCTGAATCTTTCCCACGCATTCATATATATGTGTTCTTTCTGGATTGAGAAAATTTTCAGATTTGCCATGCATTAATTCTTCAAGTCAAAGTTTTGCATCTTCAAATAATTAATGCAAACACATTTTGATTCTTTGAAAGACTTGAATTCTATCTCTAACACCCGACAAACAAGAGACCTTTCCCACATCCATATCTAAATTGTACCTAATTTTAATAATTGATTGACCATTAAACAAGAGGAGTTTTTTTTTACCGACCTGGAAAGGGAAAGGAGTTTCTAGACAAACAAAGTCAAATAGGGAGTAGGGACAAACAGATTTCATATATGGTTTAAACTCTTCAATTTGAGTCTAATGAACAAACAAATTGATATTGAAAGGATTTTCATTTTTTAATGGGGTAAAAAATTGGTTAATTGCTCAAATTGGTTTTTAATGTTTGCTAAAATATTCAAATAAAGGCCCAACCAATCTTCTAATTTGTAATTAAGTCTCTAATGTTGTAAAATTGGTTCAAATCAATTTTTAAAATCAATTTAAATCCCTAACATTTTGAGGTTTATTAGGCTGTCAATTTTACGTCAGCGAATGGTTTGAATCAATTTTACAATGTTAATGACTTGATTGACCAAATTAAAGGGTTAACCCCTTATTTGAGAATTTTGTAAACGTCTAACATTTAGCCAAATAAATTTGTATCAAAGAATGCAAAATATGTACATGTTATTACATTAATTAATCAATTTTTTTTGGCCATATTAATCAATTAATTAAGTTACATTATATCTATGGAAAAATTTAAAAAAATCAATCAAATCATCATTATTATTTGAGAATATTTGCTAGTGCATATCCAATTATTATACTAGAGCACTTTCTAATTGGCAACCACTCACATCAAAAAAGTCTATACTACTCCAATGGAGAATGGTTCTAGATACTCACTAGTATTCTAAAGGGCACCATGTTCATTACATCACAACCCTACATCTGTTTAAATAAAAAGCAAACCTTTTCCTTCAATTACGTTTTGTAATTAATCGTTATAATTAATCAATTAATTAAAGTACTTTATACTTGAATTTGGCATTAAATCACCATTAAAATGGTATATTAATTAAATGTAAGGTAGAATGACCTACACTTATTGATGAAGAGTAATTATTAATTAAACCCGTCAATAATCATGGTTTTTTTTTTTTTCAGATCGAAAACTCGAACCATAGTTCTTAAGGATGAAAGACAAGCATCCAACCGTCGATTTCAATTTAAAAGATTAAAACTTATCATGAATTTATCGAGAATATATATTATATTTAGTTATTTACTAAATACGATTTGGTCAGACCATAAAGAGTTAGAAATTGCTTAATACTTGAACTTTATTAAAACATTTCAACCTCAAATTTTTTTTTCCTTTTAAAGTAGAAACATTTTTTATTCCCAATGAGACACCCTAGTGATTAAAATTTGGGACTTCCTATGGAAAATTTCAAATTCAAATCCTAGTATAAGTAGATTTTTTTTTTGGCCAGAGTATAAGTAGGGTAAAATTACAAAAAAGAAGAACTAACTCCTATCGTGTAGCTCATTCAATATCAAATTTGTTTTTCTTTTCAAGAATAAAGTAGAATTTTTTTTTTCACCAAAGTAGAAACATGTTTTAAATGTTTTTACTTTTCCATTTGTAAATGGTAAATTGGTAATTATATCTAAAATAAAATAAATTTTGGAAAAAAGACAAGATTGACATAAGTTTAGGCTTTAACTGGGTTTCGGTGGTCACGTGTGCAGAGAAGAACACCTTGTATAACTTCCAAACTGCGCATCATCCATGTGATGCCCATTCGACAGTTTCCATTAAAAAATAATCCAAAGAACTTGTTGTAAATAAAAGCAAACATCGAAAAAGATTGTCCACTTTTCATTTCCCAGTGCCTTTCATCAAATCATTATAACTTTATCTCAAAATTCAAAAGCTACAAAAAAAGCAGAAGATTCCCAGATCCCACTTTGAATTTGGAAGAAGCTCTACAACCCAACTCTCCTTCTTCTTCGCCAACTTCCAAAGGTATGGAATTTCTTTTTACCCACTTCCAAAATTTGCTTCCTTTAATCCTGAGATCTTCAAAATGTGCTTCCTTTATAAGTATTAACAGCAATTTCTTTCAAATTTCATGTTTTTATTCGTTGACTGCAGCCGCCGTTTTACTTTTCTTTGGAGTGAATTTAAATTTGTTTTTGGTGGCTATTGGATAATTTTTCTTTATTTTATTTTATTTAAATAGATGGCGTGTTTGTTTGTGTCTTAGTTAGCCATTTGGATTGAGTCTTTATGAATAAGGTTTAGTTTTGGATTGTTGGAAGAAAGAATGCTTAGCCGGTAAGGCTATTGTTTTGCCTGTTTTTAGGTCGGTGAGGCAATAAAGCTTCCGTTTGTGAATTGGTCTCTCGAGTATTTGAGGTAAAGAAGGAAATTTTGAACTTTCTTGGAAAGCCTAAATAGTGCATATCCTTAAGGATTCAAATTTCTTGCTTGCTTATATATTTATTGAATTCTTGCTCTAGTAGGTTTTTCTATTCTGAAATTTTGACTGGTTTGCTGACATATAATCTTCAATTGATTTCCTTAGGAGGGAAGACTAAATAAAGAGGTATTTGCTTGTTTTGTCTTTGTGGTTTTGATTGGTTTTTATAGATTTCGTGTGGTTTTTGTACTTGAAAAGGAGAAAAGGGTTTTGGGAAAAGACTTAAGGAAATTGTCTGAAGATTTCTTCCCATAATTGTTATCTTCAATTTGCTTCTTCTTGTTGTCTGCGTCTATATAGGGGCCTATTTTTATTGAGAATTTTTTTTGTATTTGGCTTGTAGGTGTTGATTTTATTGGTTTGCAGAGAAATTTTGGAATTTGGAAAAAGTTTTTGTTAGGAATTCGGAATTTGTCATAGATATTTGAGTTGATGGGGGGTACTAGTTCAAAAGAAGGGAGTTGGAGGCAGAGTTCATCCTCATGGGGCTCAAGTCCTGGTTATCCTCAGTCCTCTTATGGTCAAGAAAGCCAGAATTATATGCCTCAGCAGAGTTATGCCTCCCCACAGTATTATGCACCTCCTCCACAACAAGAGCCGCAGCATTATCCACCTCCACAAAACTATGGTGGTAATAAAAAGACACTAGACAGGAGGTATTCGAGAATTGCTGACAATTACAACTCCTTAGATCAGGTAAATATATACATTGTTTTCTTTTAATTTGAAGTTTATTTAGTAATTTTGCTTTCGCTTATTCTGTAGTTTATTTTATGTTTGTGTCGGTCGAGTTGATGAAGGAATTTTTAAAGGTTGCATGAATAAATTCCTTGATTGCAGGTGACAGAGGCTCTTGCTAATGCTGGCCTTGAATCTTCGAATCTCATTGTGGGTATTGATTTCACAAAGAGTAATGAATGGACAGGTTTGGATCTACCTTAAATGCTGGTAATCTATGTTTTTAGCTATAGAGGAACTTACTTAATGTGGTTTGTTTTGTAGGCAAAAAGTCATTCAATAGAAAAAGTTTGCACCACATTGGAGCTGGTTTAAATCCCTATGAACAAGCAATATCAATCATTGGGAAAACCTTAGCTGCCTTTGATGAGGATAATTTAATTCCATGTTATGGATTTGGAGATGGTATGTATTTTAATTTATTTCTGTATAAGGTTGCCTGTCTATTAAAATGTAGATGCTAAGAATTACTTTTATTTGTTGCCACATGCCAGCATCGACACATGATCAAGATGTCTTCAGCTTCTACCCAGAGGATAGATTTTGTAATGGATTTGAGGAAGTTTTGAGCCGCTATAGAGAAATTGTGCCTCATCTACGACTTGCAGGTATCCAATATTGTCCATCTTTATTTTGAGTTACCTTGTGAAGCTTATTCAACTGATAATTTTTACAATCTCTTGTCAGGACCTACATCTTTTGCACCTATCATTGAAATGGCCATGACAATTGTTGAGGAAAGCGGTGGGCAGTACCATGTGTTAGTGATAATTGCTGACGGGCAGGTATTTTTTGCTCTGGTTGTGTGGTTTAGTTCAATTATTTATGCTACTCAGATAATTGCTTGAAAGAAAAACTTGATATGAAAGTAAACTTGTATATGCGTTGGCATGGGGAAGGAAACGAATCAAAAAATGCTGACGTGATGGTTTTCTGTTCCACTTATGATTATTCTTGCAATGCATTATAATTGTTATTACTATTATGATGACAGTTGAAAATGCTTGTTATAGCTTTATAGAGGTTTAGTATCACTAATGGTGATACTATTTCAGGTAACTAGAAGTGTTGATACTCAAAATGGCCAGCTAAGTCCACAAGAGCAGAAGACTGTTGATGCCATAGTGAAAGCAAGGTGAAAATTCTGTAACTTGTTATATCCAAGTCTGTTTTTGTTTGTCTTACCATTTCTACTTACTTGTTTCTTATATGATACAGCAATCTTCCTCTGTCAATTATATTGGTTGGTGTTGGAGATGGACCTTGGGACATGATGAAGGAGTTTGATGATAATATTCCTGCTCGAGCATTTGATAATTTTCAGGTAAAAGTCTGAGCGATAGAAGATGTTCCCTTTAAGATTTCATTTTGTCTTTGCTTTGTATGTTGTCATCATTATGCTTCAATTATTAAGGTTTTTCTCCTTTTGATTCTATATTGTCTAGTTTGTCAATTTCACTGAGATAATGTCAAAGAATACAGCTACATCAAGAAAGGAGACAGAATTTGCTCTATCTGCTTTGATGGAAATTCCTTCACAGTATAAAGCAACCATTGAGCTCAATATTTTGGGGTAATAATTTGTTTCTGTGTTCATCATTTTGTAAAGTTCTTTTATTACCTTCTGTGACTCAAGTTTTAATGATGAATTTCATTCTATTCATTCTATTTGTTGTGCAGTAGTCGGAAGGGAAATGTTCCTGAGAGAATTGCCCTACCTCCTCCTATATATGGTGCAGCATCTTTCAACAGCTCAAAACCTTCCCGTTCTACTAGTTTCCAACATGGTTCAGCATCTTTCAGTAGCTCAAAACCTTCTCACCATACCAGTTTCCAACCAAGTCCAAGTGTCCCTCCCTATCCTGAAGACAGTCCTGTCAGCGCAGCACCCGCGGCACCAACTTCTACTTATGATAATCAGGTATGCCAGTTTAGATGTACATGTTCATTTGGTCCATATAATCTTCTATTACAACAAGCTGCCTTGTTATGCAACTTTTGAACCGACACATGAAAGGAGCAAGACTTGCATGATTGTGAATTCTTATAATGCTCAATTACCTATTTCTAGATGCGCATATTCTTCCTCCTCGTTTACTCTTTAACACTGTAAATTTGATGGAATCTTGAATGCTAATATCACTGTTATGATTGTTCTGAACAGCTTTGTCCCATTTGCCTTAGCAACGCTAAAGACATGGCATTCGGTTGTGGGCATCAGGTAAATAAATGTCTTTAATGCTTAATTGTTGTCACCTCATTTCTTGGTTTACATACATTGTCAAGGAAGGTGCTGACATAAATTCCCTCGTTTGTTTATTTGTCAGACCTGTGAAGAATGTTCAAAAGACCTCCAAACCTGCCCGATATGCCGAAGTTCAATCCAAACCAGAATAAAGCTTTATTTATAAATTCTTTTGTTTTTTGTTTCTTTCCCCCTTAAACTCTCTGCCCATCATTCTTTGTAGTTTGTTTATTGGAAAGATGGAAATAGTGATAGGTCTGATGAAGTCAGTTCCCGGTGCTAGTGACCCAAGGAAGGGATCTCATCATCCTTTTTGTACATTCTCTTTTGGTGTGAACCCTTTGTACATTTCTGATACATGATTATTTCATTTGTTTCCTTTCCCCTTGTTGCTTTCATGAATATGATTTATATTGCTCCTTCCATAGTTTATTCCCCACAAGAAAAGCTATGATTGAAGCTGATGGATAATTAATAAATTTGCTGGAATTTGCTCAATTTCACAGAATTTTACAGTTACTGGGATGTAATTTGGGTCTTTTTCTGGTAATTGTTCTGACAGAAATTAGGTTGCTTGATAATGATGATGACTAAATGACTGTGACTGCCCTTATATCACTATCACAATTCACAGTCTCCACCTAAATTTTAGTTGCTTGGCAACAATAATAGGATGGTTCATTATGGAGTTAAGGTGACCAATTAAACTGCTATTTTCCTAATGCAAAAGTGTTTGATTAAATTTCCCCATGGCTTGGACAATCAATTGCAGTATTTGGGTAGTCTTGAAATTAGTAAAATTCTAATTCTTCTGACCCTGCAAAAATGATAGGTTTTGTTAAAAGTTTCCTCAAAGGCTGATGGAGAAATTTAACCCAAATTCTGCATTGCAGAATAATTGTTGGAAAAAATCATCTTTTGCCATTTGAGGAAGCTCTTAAGATATGGCTTTCTGACAAAAGGATTTAAGAAAGGATAAACAATCATTAAATCAAGTCTTTATTTATTAACAATATCTTAATTCTTAATTCATCAATATAATCTATGCTAAATCATAGTATTTGATAACTTTTATACTATCATTATGATGATGATTAATGGTGGCAGAAATTTACAATGCAAATTGCACAAAAATCCACCAACCTCTGCATCTGCAATTAATGCACTCAACTGTTTCAGCAGAAAAAAAAACCCTATATTTCTATGGAGATTACAACATAAAACAGCTCATTCCATCCATTGAAAGAGACAAACCACCTTTCTTTTACAAACTTATTATCTGTGTATTAGTCTTTTATATTCATTTTTCTTTTCTTCTGAAAATTCTCAAGTTTGATACTATTGAGAGATGGCTGCAGCAGATGTCAAGTTTTCTTACCAGAGACTGAAAGATGAAGAGCTTGATGCTGATGATGAAATTGCAGAAAGACTGATTGGGAAATCAAGAAGCTGGTTCAAGCATAGAAGGGTTCCTGTTAGAAGAAGATTTAGGCTTAAAATTCCAAGCTTGAAAAGAATTTTAAGGAGGAAAATAAAGCTTGCCAAGCTTTCATTTGGTAAGGTAATGAAGAGATTGAAGGAAAGTCAGGCTCATTTTGGTGACCTTTTTGCTGGGAATTATATGTTCATTCAGGTTAATCCTGGAACTATGAAATGTTTTCAGAAATCTTGTGAAGGCCCTGGCCTTAAAGCCTTGCCTTCCAGGTATTCTGTCCCAAATATTGCTTGATGTCTTTAATTTTGTTATTTTATTTTTATAATCTAAATGCAGATTATGAACTTTTATTTTTAGTCTTTTGAATATAAATCTTCCAACTCTTCTTCTTTTCCCAGATCTTGTCTGATAAAGGGTAGCCATTACTATTTGCAACCCTCTTTATGCATTCTGTATTAATCCATGATTCAACTCTTATTAAACAAAGGGATCCATTACAGTGCATGAATCTGGGGAAGTATGTAACAGAATTTTATTAAACAAATGGTCTATATATGTTTATTTCTTTAATGAAATTAAGAATCCCAAGTGGTTTCATCATGATTCAATTCAGAATTCCTTAATAGTGGATGATGATGGCATTGAAGCTGATCCAGAAAAAAGTATTTGGAGCCAAGTGATTGGGGCATGATGTTCAGTTAAGACAACTTACAAGTATAGTCTGTTGTTTAACTATCTAATCTCTTGTTGTCTGAAACAGACAGGTTAATCAGTAAGTAACATATTTTATGTCATGTTAATGTTGGCTAATAGCCACATAGTTGAGAAATTAATCATGCAATTGCAAGAGAGGAAAATGCAAGCAAAACTTTATTAGTAAGCAATTGAATATCAAGTGAAATGTGTCTGAATCTCTGTCGCAATCAGAAAGCATTGAAATCTCCCCAGCATGGAGACTTGAAACGGAAACAATTATGAAGTGGCAGTTCTTAGATGTAAACACAAGCAAGTGAATGAATGAATCATGTGATCTGTTTGGAGTTAGAGGATAGGAATTAAAACTTTGAAGTCAATGTCTCAACCCCAACCCAACAAAGTGGACTTCTTAAAGTGGACATGACATGGATCATGTATTTGCTTGTTGCTCTTGGCACTTGGCAATGTCATGGAAAGAAATTAGTTATATGTCACTAGATGATTCATTAATGTTTTTGTTTTCTCAATTCCAATGCATAGTTTGCATATGAAAAAAAAATTTATTAATCTATACACATTTTTTTATTAGTACAAGTTAACCTCGTTTGAGCCTGGTTGGTCTATTATGAGGTAAAACTCTCCCAACAATGTAGTATGAACCTTGATAATCACATTAGATACCACCGACTAATTCGAAATCGAGTAGTATCAGACATAGATACCGACTAATTCAGAGTCGAGTCGGAACCCAAACAAGAAAAATTCTCCCATCCTTTCAATGTTTCACTTATCACAAAGGCCCAAAAGTTTTCTACTTGGTCTTTTTTATCAGGGCCAAGACTACTTCAATGGGATACTAGATTGGATCGAATTGGGCCCAAAATCATTCCCAAGAGCCATTATCAAAACGCACCGGTTTAACTCAATAAGAAAAAGAACAGGCAAGGGTTTTTGCTTTTCTTGGTTTTCGGAGCAAAGCGAAGCAAACCCTTCACTGTTCTTCACTCTGCTTCATCAATGAAGTTCCTCTTCCGATCCATTTCCGGTAAAAATATCTGAACTTTACAAATACCCATTTATTATCTAAACGAGATTCATCAACCTGATG
The DNA here is from genome assembly GCA_001974805.1 of Corchorus capsularis. Taxonomy (NCBI): domain Eukaryota; kingdom Viridiplantae; phylum Streptophyta; class Magnoliopsida; order Malvales; family Malvaceae; genus Corchorus; species Corchorus capsularis. The sequence goes on along the minus strand of AWWV01013984.1, from coordinate 26,246 downwards.
GCTTATCTTGTTCCTTTTCTTCTTGTTCAAAGCAGGTCACGGCCGGCCTCTGCTTCGAGCTCTGGGTAGCCGCCAGTTTTCTGATGCAGCAGGAGTCAAAGCTAAACGAAACTATGCTTCAAATGTCTCCGAATACAACAATGTCCTAACATCCCTTTCTAGCAGACGAAGGTCTCGTCTTTTCACTTCTTGCTCTATCTGGGCCTTTTTCCCCCCTTTTTCTTCTCATTAGAGTTTTATGTTGCATTTAGTCATTTCTTCGTTATGAACCAATTATGGTTTTTCGGTATAGAAAATCTTTTTAAGCTAAAGCAAGACTACTAATAGACATGGCCAATTTTGTTTGTGAATTGGGTATGGGTGATGCAGACATTATCTGTTGAGGGATGCTTATGATGACATGATGCTGGATGGAGTGCAGCCAAATAGAGAAACTTTTCATGCTTTGGTTATGGGAACCATGAAGGGGGCACGTCTTCAAGATGCTTTATTTTTCAGAGATGAGATGAAGGCCATGGGATTGGTCCCTGAGGTATTTTATGCCCTTTTGCTCTTTTATGCTATTCATTATTGTTGCAGTTGTTGTTTCTCATTTTTCATATTAACTTAACCATATTAAATGGCTATTTCATTCCCAAGCATTTATTGGATAATTTGTTGATTAATTTAAATGACTCTGAATCCTAATTTATGACATAGGTTGCTTTGTACAACTTTTTGATCTCAACCTCTGGCAAATGCAAGAATTCTAACGTGGCAATTCAGGTATGCTGCTTGTGTGTTTGTAATGATCTTTAATTTGTTTACTTCATGCGTTCTTTTAGCATTGGCATCTGCCTTTTCTTAATACCCCTAATTCTTCAACCTAGTTGTTCTCTTTCATGCATGTAAGATTTTGGAAGAAATAAAGAGATACGATGTGAAGCCTAATGCACAAACTTATGTTGCCGTTCTTCATGCATGTGCAGCAGATGGACGATTAGATCGAGTGTATGCTACTATTTCTTTGGTGTAACTTTCAGTTTTTAAGTTCAATGACTGTGCTAAGATTTCTTTGTCTAAAAAATGCTTGTTCCTTAGCTGTAATGATATTTGCTCTGTACAATGATTGGAATGGATCACTTCTATATTATGAGAGCTTTCACTGTGTTCTTCCAACACAAGTATCAGTCTCTTGCTTGCTGATTAATCGAACCTGTATGTAAATTCTGTAGGTTAGCAATTGTCCGTGATATGACTGCTGCTGGTGCTGGTTTGAACAAGTTTTGCTATGCTGGACTTATAATTGCACATATGAACAAGACACCTAGAGGAGATGATGTAGCAACCAAAGTAATTATAAGACATTTTTCTCTACTTTGACTAGTGCTTCACTTATTCTTCTTTTGTAGTATTCTAATAATTCCTCTTCCCCTCCTCTCTAGATTATTGAGTTTGCTGAGCAGTCAAAGGGATGGTCATCTGTTGAAGTGTCCAGTGGAAATAGTGGAAATATTGGAATTCCTGAAGAAGAGTTATACAACCTACCTACTGCTGACATTGTTCAAAGACGTGCCTTCTTCAACAGGCAGCTAACTGTATATCATGTTGCATTTCATGCTTGTGCAGATCTTAAGAATGTAGAGGTACTGCTGTCTCGCATGTTCCAGAGATCCAATTTCTTTCGTCTCTCTTTCTTGCTCTCTGAGTACATGTTCACATGTTATGAGGCATATCAGCATATGAAGTATTAGGATATTACTATTGTTATTCATAATGCTCATTTCATTACATATGTATTTGTGCATCGGAAGATGTTATTGTTGAATTTCATAATCCTTGGTTTCTGCGGTGAAAAATTTTCTATTTCATCGTCACATAGTTGTATACTATTGCAGCAAGCCTCTAATTGACCTTAAATTTAACAGTTTACTAGATTGGTTTCTTTGGCTATAGTTTCTATATGCCCCCCATCAACTAGATATCAATATGGATACACTAACTTCTTGGTCCATATGGTGTTTGGATGTTTATCTCAAATGGAAAATACCTTTAAGATTTTATCCCACAACTTAGCCTTTTAATAAACCATGAGTAGTCTGAGTTCATCCATTTTGTTTTCTGAAGTACGTTTGTTTACTGTGTAACTGTTATTCTGTTGATCTTCATTCACATTTTATTTTATGGTAGGCAATTGAAACTTTAATGGAGATGCTCAAGAAGGATGGCCAAACTCCTGACATTTACATTACCATGCAAGCTATGAGGTATGCATTGTTTTTTCATTAATTTGTCATTGATTTAGGCAGAGCTTCTAGGCTGTTTGCAACTTCCCCTTTTAGTTTTACAACTTAACCCTGTTTTTTCCCTTCTTGCGTGGTTAGATGTTATCTGCATGCTGGAGACATTGATCGTGGTGTTCGAATTTTTGAAGAGTACTTACAAGGAGGGAAGCCTCCTTCAATAGAACTTTTTACAGTGAGTTTTACATGAAATATCCATTACAAACTAGCATATACTTCTGTCAAAATATTTCTTTGGTTTGGGTCCTTATTCATATTTTCTTTTTTTCTCTATTTTAGAAAATTTTGAGGATTACTCTGTGGTAATGTTAGGACTCCTAACTTTTCTGTGAATTTGCATTATGTTTTCACAATATTGTGAAATCCTCCTTTGCATGAACATATAGATTTATGCTTCTCTCTGTTTAGAAATACGTGGTTCGCTTGCATGTGTTGTTATATTTTATCGCCATAAATTGAGCATGTCTACTTGATTTGAAAATAAAAAAGCTGGTTTTTAATGTATAAAACAATAATAGCAGTTTAATATGGTTGGAAGATGATATAATAACTAAACTATTGCAACTTCTTTGGTTGTAGACACTCATTGAGGGAGCTATGGTTGGATATACTCCCAGAGGAATGCAAATTGCTCAAGAAACATTGGTATGTACAGTTGAGAATGGTTGATTCATTTACTTACTGTGAGTATCATCAGTGTCTTAATCATGTTGAGTCATATGGTTTCCTTCACTCAATGCAGGTCAATATGACTTCTAGGAGCTTTTTCCTGAACCCTAAATTAGGAAGTGACCTCCTCCTTGTTGCTGCTGGTGAGAAGGTAAGCAAAACATTTACGATGCTAGACATTTTCTGGGAAGCTTTATTTATCTTTCCTTGTTCAATATATTTGCTTCATTATTTTGTGAATAAATAGTCTGTACAATATCAGATTCTCAGAATATATATCTTTTCTTACGCAGACTGGTGGATATACGAATGCAAACTATATATGGGATCTGATGCAGGCTCGCAAAATAGTTCCAAATCTTCCTGCCGTGGAAGCTTATTACAATGGCCTACGAGTAAGTCTTCTTACCACTATATAGTCATTTACCAAAGTAATAGTTGTCTTCCATTTGTTCATTATTTGGTTTCTCTTTGGAATGTGAGGAACAAATAATGTTTCATATATAATATAAACACGGTAAATGTAATCAGGTCAATGTTTAGTTAAACTGCTACATCATGACAAAAAACACTAATCTTTGGATTTGATGAACCAAATTTTATGTGGATTTACATATTTTCTTCTTTCTCATTGCAGGATCGTGAGATCCCAGAAGATGACCCGAGATTGAAATTAGTTTCTCGCACTTTAGAAAATTTGCGCCTTAGATTTGGACCCGGACCTGGACGACCTTGATCGAATTAGGGAATAGGCTATGAAGTGTATCTCATGGTGTTTAGTTTTTTGGTACTTTGTAAGGTTGCCATAATGAAGTAGAAAATGAGACAATCTTTCTTTTTTTTAGTATTGCTAAAGAAGAATGAAATGGTTCCATAAAAGAAAAAAGATGAATGAGTTTGGCATGTAGCTGGTTGCAACTTCCAACTTATATTGTAACTGAAGTTTTGTTCTTATTTAATTGACTTCACAATTCTATTTTTGCAGAATAAAAAATTAGTGTATTTTTTACCAATATTCTTGCATTGTACTAATTCACTGGTCTTTTAGTGTACTTTTTCTGTTTAAATAAAAAATTGAATTAATTTAATCTATTACTACAATCAACAATATAAAATTGAATTAACTTAGGACTAATGAGCCTTGTTGAAAGTGAAATAAGACTAAATCATGGCCATATTTTACAAAAGATTTTATTTTTTCCTTATGTGGCAAATATTTTGGAAATATGCTGAAAATAGTAATAACATTTGAAGTTGGGCTTACAAGCCAATTTAAAAGTTTAAAACCAACTAAATGGTAAATGGGCCGAAAGCTTAAATTTGCTCTCTTTCAAGCGGCCAGGACTATCGGTGCCCTTCTTCTCTTTCAGCCATGCTCAGCGAAGAGCCGAAAACTGCAGAAACTGCGAAATTGAAGAAGAACAAGGCAAAGAAAATGAAGAAGGATAAAAAGGAGAAGAAAAAGTTGAAGGAAACTTCAGTTTCTAATGTGGAGGAGGAAGCTGATGAACAACAAGATGAAGGGTATATGAAATCTGACGATGGGTTGGATGAAACTGACAAGGAAGCGGCGGAGGTTGAAGAAGAAAAGCGAGAGGAAAATAGCGTACCCAGTGATAAGAAGAAGAAGAAAAAGAAGGCAAAACTGTTGAAGGAAGCAGCGGAGGCTGATAATCGAGGGGTTTGTTACTTGAGCAGGGTTCCACCTCATATGGATCATGTCAAGCTACGCCAATTGCTTTCTCAGTATGGGGAAATACTTAGGATTTATCTTACTCCTTCCAGTGAGTAAATTTCTGTTTATAAAATTGAAGCTTTTTAGTTATTATGTAGTACAGTAATGGTGGATAAAGGATTGGTTTTAATTGCTTTTATTGATCCAGCTCATCCAACCCCAGTGAAGGGTAAGCGTCCTAGACCCTCCAAGGTTCAAGAGCAAGAATTTTCTGAAGGGTATGTTATGTTTAATTGTTTTGAAGTTTCTTCCTGTTGTCTTGAAGCTTATACTTTTGGCAGTGTGAATTTTTGAAGATGTGGATTTTCTTTTTTAAGAAAAAGTTATACAATACAATGTTTTGATGATATGGTTCAGCAATTGCTCTCATGTTTGTTCTGTAGGTGGGTTGAATTTGCTAGGAAAGGGATTGCTAAGAGGGTTGCTAATATGTTAAATGGTGAACAAATTGGTATGGAAATTAATTGCAACATGCTTCCTCTTCATTTTCAATATTGTTCTGAAACACATTATGACCATGCTGAAGGTTTCCATTGATATTTATGATCTTTTCTCTCAACTCTGTTTAGGTGGGAGGAAGCGCTCGACCTTTTATTATGATCTTTGGAATATCAAATATTTAAGTAAATTCAAATGGGATGACCTTACTGAAGAACTAGGTAACTCATTGGATTGTGCTTCTCAATGATTTTGGTGCTATATATATATATAATATATATATATATATATGTATATATTCTCTTGTGTGTCTAAGTTGATTGTTTTTTTATAGCTTACAAGAGTGCAATTCGGGAGCAGAAGCTCGCTTTAGAAATTTCCGCTGCCAGGAGGGAGCGCGATTTTTATCTTGCTAAAGTTGACCAATCTCGTGCGCAAAGTGCAATTGAAGAACGATTGAAGAAGGTAAACAGCTGACTTAGGTTTTCTTTGTAACCTGTACTTGTCATCAATGTAACCAATTACATTTTGAATTTAACTAGTTGTGGCTTAGCTTAATGATGCTTCATAGCTGTTATCAGAAATACGAACCCAGTGCATGTTCCTCCTTGTAGATATTGTTTTCTAGGCTAAATTCCATATGCGTAGGCTATCAGTTATATAGTCAAATGAATGCATTGCCTCTTGGCTTCTGCCTGGTGCAGCCCTCTTTTAGATACTTACATTGGCTCCTACTATCTACATTCTACACAATTGAGGCGCTGACTGTTTTCCCTTATTGGACAAGATAATTTGAAAAATTGACAATTTATCTAGATATCATGGCCATTGCTTCCAATATATTGCTTTCCTAGGCTTTTTTAATGAAGCACAAGCTTACTATATTTTCCCATTCATGATTTCTTGTGCAATCTAGTTTGGGTGGGATACATTTTGCATCAATCATCTTTGACAGTTCCCCTCATGTTTTCTGACCTTTTACAGAAGCAAAAGGTGCAACAAGAGTCTGGAACAGAAAATTCTGAGCTGCCTGTTAGCCAGAAGAAAGTGATCCGTCAAGTTCCACAGAAAAAGCCAGTGGCAGTTGAGACATCTCAAAGCAAACCACGACTCTCTAAAGATCTTCTTGCTGGGGTGAGTGTTTACATTATAAGAAACAACTAGATTTGTTTTCCCTTCTGAACTGTTCCCTGAAAAGCTTGCTTCCCATGTTCATTGCAGATATTTGCCGGTTCTTAACTAGTGATCAAAGGTCAAAGTGCTTCGGTTGTTTCTCAATATCTGAGGAGTAGCACCCTGATGCTAGGTTATGTTAGTGCATTTCATCGGCAATCTCTTTGTTTATCATCATTATTCTTTGAGTTAGAAATAGAGACGACCTTTGATACATATCAGGAACTAGGCCAAGGTTAGATTGTTATCAATCAAATACTTGGTCAGCTCCATAGAAATTTTGTAGTCTTCATACATAGGTGGGAGGGACTATTTTTCATTTTTAACCATCTTTATGAAATTTTTATCTGGATTCCTTTCAATCTACCAATTGTAAACAGATTTTTACTGTATCGTATATTATATATGATTTATCTCAATGAGAAAACCTTTTTTTTGACTCATCATGCAAAGTTGTTTTCTGATTTAAGCAAAATAATTAATAACTTCCTAAGCCAGTGAAGGACCCAAACCATTATGAACCTTTGAGTTTAGACTCTTGGCCTTGAAAATTCTACTGACAACTAACAAGAGAGATTTGCTCACAGTTCCAATTTTGAAGCTTCTGACTCCTTTCCCAGAGGTAGGCTATGTTGATTGAACTTTTTAGACCAATTGGGGAAAAAGAAAGTAGGTAGCAATTTCATTATGCCTTAAGGCTTAAGGCAACTTTCCACTTCAAACCCCTACTGTATTAGAGAACTTGAGCCCTACGTGACAGGTTTTAGGCTGATTCCACAGTTCTTTAGATGAAAGAATTGATTTGATTTGATTTCTCAAATCATTCATATTTTTGGAAAAATGAAGCAAACAAATATGTAAAAACTAAAAAACATATGGGATCGGGTTTTGTACACTCTGAAAATAAGTCTAATTAAATTAAAATGAGGCCAACACATTCCTAGTTCAGTACAAAGAAAAGAAAAGAGTCTAGTTCTATACATTCGGTGTTCTTACAAAGTTCAACACCACCTTTAAAGATTATATATATTCATCAAAGCAATGTTACTTCATAAATTTGGAGAGAAGGGATAAAATACAGGCAACAAGTTCCTATTAACCACAACAGCCACCTCTCTGAGCAACTGCTCCATCTCTTGATCCTGATGGACCTTGAGAACGCCCATAGCCGATCTTGATGCCAGATGACTGCAATAACAACAGAAAAGGCCGTTAAAAATGATTGTTCAGCGCTCTAATAAACAGGAAACAATGAAGCCAAACCCAAAACTACATCAAACAAATATATCAAATCCTCCCATGACAAATAGGCCAAACTTTCTAGCATGACAAACTAGAGAAGAAAAAATCCAGATGGACAACGTGATATCTTGGTTCTAGGTATCCCTAAATAAATGGTTTGATTATTACCTCATTGGATACATCAAAGACACCATCCTGAATATTCTGAAGGATCTTTGCAGCTGTCTTTATGAAGGCCTACAAGATAATTCATTAGTTAGTTAAAAGAAAAAAAATCATTGAATGGAACAGAAATAACATTATAAATTCATCCAAACAGATCATTCCAGAAAAAAAACAATATGATGTGCCACTTAGGGGTAAAACTTACCTCCTCAACATTTTGAGCTGTTCTTGCAGAAGCTTCCAAGAACAAGAGCCCATTTTCCTTTGCAAACTGCTCACCCTCTTCTTTGCTAACAGCCCTCCGGTGAGCAAGATCACACTTGTTCCCTATGAGCATGATTGTCATGTTGGGATTTGCATGCTGCCGAGCATCCTCCAACCAGCTTGCTAGATGATTAAATGTCTCTCTCCTGTTTCAAGCAAACAACCTTACACTTGAGTTTAAGAAAATTTTAAAGTTTCCAGGGCTAGATTTGACCAGGAAAACAAATGAAGATAGGTGTAATAAGCTTTAGAAGTTGTAATAACCAAACAAAACAATAGGACTTAGAAGTTTAACCCAGACAAAAAAGGAGAGTGATAAACCCGACAGAAAAGAAAAATATTAGGGCAGTTGAGTAAAGCTACAATAGTGAGATGCAAGCCAGTGGAATCTTCAGCTATTCCAAACACATTATTTAAGCATGATTGCATATCACGGCCTTTTTTTTTAACTCTTTCACTTATCTCCACTAGCTTTCAATTAACACCATAGAATTTCACAACTAAAAACAATTTTGTTTCTCACCTGGTTATGTCATAGACCAGAAGAGCTCCTGCTGCACCTCTGTAGTAAGATCTGGTGATGGACCTGAAAGATTCTTGCCCGGCCTGAAATAGAAGTGAAAAACTCATTGGTCAAAACCAGCAAATTATAAAGCAATGAAATAAAAAGTGATCATGCATAACCCATAATAACAGATAATAAAAACAGCATAAGCCATTAAAATTGATCGAGAAGCTACAATCATCGGTTCCATAATTTTCGAGTAGGAAGCAGCTAAGGAATGATTAATTGTTCGAGATAGTCTCGTCTCATCCATCCCACCCCAAACCAAATAATAATAATAATAATAAAGAATGAAACAACTGAATGAAACATAAGGTGTACAACATCAACAAAATTATAAATAATTTCCTAAAAAACAAATCACTACAAGGCCCAATTACAAGATGACTAAGTTCAAAAGCTTTCCTTACTCTTCTACTCACTCTGACCAATTCCACATCACTGGAACCACAGACCAACTCAATACCAATAAAACAATAAACAACTGCATGTACTTCCTCAGAAGAAAGAGTTTAACTCCAACATAAATCCATAATCCTTGTCACCATCCTTAACACTATCTTTGGCTCCTAAACATAATTTTTTCTATACCTAACAGTCAAAAACTCAATTCTCTATATACCCTTTCAATAAACAGCCAAACAAAACATTAGAATAGGAGAAGAACATAAAGGGTGGTGATTTTTATAGAATCCAAATTCTTCTTAAACACTCTATTTTAAAGAGTTCAATTCTTTTAAATACCCTTTTCACCAAACAAACCACAGCTTGAGAAAGTAAGAAAACAAAACTAAAAGTTAGGATTTTTACAGTATCCAACCAAGTTATTCTTAAAATTCTATTTGGCTCCTATACCTAAATTATTCATACAAAACAGCTAAATTACTCAATTCTTCTAATACCCTCTTATCAAACAGCCAAAAAAACATAAACAAAAAGAAAAGTTAAGAAATTTACAGTATCCCAAATCTGAAGCTTGATAGGTCTGCCATCAATGGTGACCATCCGAGCTCCGAATTCTACGCCGATGGTTAAATCATGAACCGGTTGGAATCTCTTGTCTGTAAACTGCAGGAGCAAACATGATTTTCCTACACCTGCACAACACCCGATCAAACCCAATTAAAATTAGAAAAATCCAAAATTTAAAATAATAACTAAAATTAGAAAAAGAAAAACCCAAAATTCGGCTATGGAACCGAGAGATAGGCTCACCAGTATCGCCGATGATTATGTACTTGAAAAGATAATCGTAAGACATGGTTTCAACCCCTTTCGGTTTTCTTCGTGTAAACTTTTCTCAGGAAAAAAAAAAAGAAAGAAAATTTTTGGGGAAGAGAGAAGAGAATGTAGAAGACACAGGTATACGATGACGTTTAATTCACCGACAAGTTATCTGCTTTGCTTTGTTTAAGTTTTTGGTGTTCGTTTGGAATATTTGTTCTTTTTTTTCTTCTTTGGATTTGGATGGGGAAAATTGGTAAGGCCAACAGCTTTTTTAATCCCTTTTTAAAATTATATATATAAAAAATAATGTACAAAACTTGAGAGTTAAGACTTAAAAAGGTTTATCTATGTCTTTTAGAACTTGGATTTCAATTAATTAAACTCCTAATCCTGCATAAAACAAAAGTGAATAAGTATTTAATCTAATTAATAAATTATTAAGCAAAGTTTTGAATATTGTAGTATAGTATATTTTTTTATTTGGTTTTGGTTTCCATTGGTCTTATCTATTTTCTAGAGCCAACCTCCATGCTTCTATTTTGATCTAGATTTTGTTTTGTATGATCATGCATGCTCATGGATGAGCATATCAATACATTTATTATTTTGGATTTGGTACATTAAATCTTTTTTTATAGATAAAAAAAAGCATTGAGTAATCAAATAGAAAACAAAATATTCCATTTAAAAAAAAAGAAAAAGAGAGAGATAGAGACATTTGTAAAAGCCTTTTTCATTTTCTTTTATTAAGATGCAAAGAATATAAAATTATTACATTAGCTACCATATGGGGAGATTGAGATTGGAAGCATCATTCTTGTTCTTGTTAAAACTTAGAAGGCTCAAATTCTACAAAGCCCAAGAAATTGCGTCTTATATAAAAATTTGTCGTATGCTTTGATCCAATTCAATCCCAATCCATTTTTTGCTCCTATTATTACTTCATCTAGTTGTCAGAATTAAAAAAAGACTTGGAACAAATCTTAATGAAACATTATTCTCTTTGAACAAAAAAAAAAATGAAACAGGATTCTCTAATAAAGCAGGGACAGGACAAGAGAAGAAACAGTAGTAATAAATGTCAAGTTCCTGGAAACACTAACCATTAATCCACATTTAAATTTAATTAATCTTTAGATTTCTACAAAGTTTGATTTATATTGGCAATGATCATCCAACAAAATCTTAAGGGAACAGATAATAGTAGCAGAAAGAAACAGTTCTTTGCCAGAGCAAAAGCGATGAAATCTGATACGATAACAGGTCACTCCTCCATTGCATCACCTCCTTCAATTATATCCACCTTCTCCTTAAGTGGTGTGATTTTCGTCGCCAGAACCTCTGCAAGCACATAAATTGAAGAAATCAAACAACCAACCACAAAAAAACTTCAAAGATAATACCTTATCCTGTTCGAAGCTACAAACGGGGCAAAACTAACTCTTAATTCCAATGACTGTTAGACCAGTGCACTGCACAGCCTCACTGATATTCATATCTTTGCTAGTTCGTGTTGACCCAATGTTACTCAGATTCAAGGGCACAAGACACACTCAAAGTACCAGAACTCATACATTGCTAGAGGAAGAAGGCCAAAGAATAGCACTTACCATGTAAAAATGAATGATATGTGTCTGCGTGTGAAGATAAGTAACTAATATTATACTAAACTCTATAGAGTGGTTGGCTTATCCTACAAAAGATGCAAAATTTCCACCTTTTTATGCAAGCATTCATGAGCTCATTATGGTTCCATGTCTGTCATTTAAATACTCAAGCAATGATTAGCGAAAGGTTTTGATATTGTCACTTCTTAACTACTTAATAAATTACAACTTAGTATAAAACATTAAGAGAATGTGATGTCAGAGAACTTCAATCAGGCAGGCTTTTCTTGCAGCAGCTCCTACCACCTTACAGAAAGCATATGCCTAGACAGACCCAGGTGTGCACCAGACCAAATGTGCCTAATCCGGAAGGGTCCGATGTGCTTTTGTTGTTTGGTTTCACAGCTACCTTAACAACACTTTGTAGACCACACATGATAATTTGCCTAATTCAAACGTGCTATATCCAGGCCTTGATAATAGAAACACGGCATCCTTTTGTTGCCCCTTAATAAAATCAAAACAAGCTCTCTAATTATAAAGCGCATTACTAACCTGTCTTCTTTGAGAATTTGTAGCCCTTCTCGCTAATGTAGGTGCGAGGATTAGGTTGTAAATGGTTCCGTAAGTATTCTTTGCCATCCTGAGGATATAATTTATAAAAATGAGAAACTTTGCATCAAAATGAATATAAACTTCCTTTTCCTAACAAAAAGAGTCTGGTAAGTCAACGAACCTTGGTTATTACACAAACATCAACATTGCTTCCACTTCCTAGATCATTGAAGATACCAGAGCATATAGCTTCAGTGACAAGTGCTACTCCTTCATCTCTCTGCAAACATAAAAATCAGTGACCCAAATTAATTTACATGGATAAAACATACAAAAAAACTTTACATCCAAACAAATTCATATTTGTAAAACATGTTATGGTAGAAACTTACAGTAAGGCCTTCTCTGTATTTTGATTCAAATACTGCCATTGCAGCAAGAGAACCAGAACCCATTGTAGCAAATGGCAATGTGTCAGTCGATCCATGAGGGTATATCTGCAGAATCAAGTGATAAGAAATCAAAATATAACAAGAAAAGTGGGGACAAAATCTATTAATATTTTTAAGGGCCAAATAGTTGAAAATAAACTCACAGTATGCAAATGAGGTCCAGTGACATCAACACCACCAAGTACCAAAGCAGCCGAGACATGGCCTTGGTAGCTGCGCAAATTACAGAGAAGTTAGAATCACATATATTCTATATAATTTTTAGGGGTATATTGTCAATAAAATAATATCAAAGAAAAGAAAAACTTTACTTGAAAAGGTGTCTCTTGAGAAGGGTCAATGCGGTAACAACCCTTGACTGTCTACCCGTATGATAGCGGTGTAACTGGAGCTGTGAGCTAACCATGTCTGGTAATATGCATAACACCACAAAAATTAGTTAGACACAACAATGTGACAAAGTGAATATGATAGTTTACAATCAAGGTATCCAAACACACAATATGAAGAAAACTGAACCATATTAAACACGAATTACAGAAATTACCAGTTACAGCCTCTGTATCAGCGGCAGTTCCAGCTCCGCAACAGTAAATGTTCGGTGCCATGTAGTGGATTTTTTCACAATTCTTATCACAAACTATAGGTCCTTCAGTTGCTCTTGTGTCTGCCCCAAGAATGACACCATCCTATACACAAATTCGAGTGAGAATAAAGGCATTGCATAAATAGCATCCAAACTAAGTTGGCCAAGAGACATACAAACAAAAAAAAAAGGCAGAAAACCATAAAATGCCATCATATATGAAAACCATAAAATGCCATCATATTATATCCATATTATTTTGAAAATACAGAGACAGAGATGGCAAGGCAACCACATTATGGTACCAACCCTATTTTATTCTTCCTAAGTTCTGCAGAATATTAACCAACAATGACCGTCCCTGCTTCCGTCTTATGAACTACATATTAGCAATATAACCCACAAAGAACCATGACTTCCATTTAACAAAAAGTGAATGCAGCACACCAATCAGATTGGTAAAGCATGAAAACTAAAAGTTTCATCCCATAGTTTCTAGTTCAGCTTTCTAAAGGGCTCTAAAGCTTAGAGCCTAATAGCACAATATAAATCATGACAATGGCCAGTTCAGCAAAATTCTATAGTCTAGGACTGCAATAAACTGTTTCAAAATTCACCATTAAATGACCCTAATTGGAAAAATCACTAATTGCATAATTACTAACACCCTAATTTGGGATTTGAAACTATTCCAAATCACTTAACTAAAATACACTAGTTACAGCTAAAAGAAATCTTAACTAGCAAAACTGATTAAAACCCAAGTTGGGATCTAGAATATACATTAAAATCAGCTAAAAGAAGACAAATTTCCCAAATTTAATACCTGGAAGATTAATCCCACAATTGTGGTACCGGTTTTACGGAACGACGTAGGCGGATTGATGCCTTTCTTTGCGAGCATCTCGTTTCTTTTGCAAAGATCAAAGCTGAAACCGCCCTTTGGAGGCGTTTCAATCACCGATTTCGACATCTCTCGTCTTTTTTGTTTTCCCTTCAAATCAATTGATACTTTTACCTGAAAAATAAACAAGAAAAATTGAATTAAATTAATTATTATATATTATAATAATAATATAAGAAAAACAAAACAATAACAAGAGAAGAAACTAATGGGTGATCTCACCGTAAGTCGGTCACCGCAGCAGAGAGGAGGAAGTTGAGTGAAGAAAAATAAGTGACCGGCTTCGAACGTCAGGTAACCTATAAGAGAAGAAAAAGAGTTTTTTCCCCTTTGCTAATAAGGGTCTCTTTTATAATTTAATTCACTAATAAGTACTACCTCAAAAGTTATTACATAAAGAGGATCATAATTTTTTTTTCGTTTTTTTAACCCCTAAGTTGGAAATTATAAAAAGGTTCTCAAATTAATGATTTTCCTAAATATAAATTTTGATTTTTTCACATTATTATATTTTGAAAGGTTGATATTTTAAATGAAGATATTAACATATGTATGCATAAGTCTCTAGTCTCTAGAGTACTTTTTTCTCTCTAAGGTCACCAAATTTTTGTTGAATTTGTAACTTTTCTTCGCATGTGCGCATGTTGGACTTACAAATTGTCTAGCAATAGCAAGTTTGAGAAAACCTGAATTTGAGTTTCTTCGCCATATGTTCGAGTCTTTGCTACTTTATCTAACCCTAAATGACCTTAATGTTTATATTATAGTGTTAGGATTTTTGCCTCAATTCCTAATTAGATTTGGTTTAGGATTTTTCTAGAGATTTTTTGATTGCTGGATAAGAATCCTAATAGGAAAGGGATTCTTGGAGTCCAAGTTTGTGTTAGTATAAATAAGCAGTTTATGTTTAGTATTTTGTGTGTGTGAGAGAGAAAAGGATGTGATAGCTTTTTATGTTGTTGTGAGAGAATCACCCATGTTGGGTTGATTAGATTGAGAGTTTGCGAGATAGATTGCTATGATTAATGATTGTATTTGATTGATTTGATAGTACAGATTTGTGGCATAGGTCCACAAGAAAATTTTGTTTTGTTGTTTCCGCTTTAATTATTTGTTTGATTAATTCCTGGGATATCCGAAGTTACAACAAGTGGTATCAGAGCCTGGTTGATTGAAGATGACAGATATCAGCAGCGGATCAACTTTGAAGTTTGAGTTGAGCTGTTCAATGGAACGAACAGTTTTCAGATGTGGAAGAGTACGATAACAGATGTGTTAGTACAACAAGGATTAGGAGATGCGTTTGAAACCGATAAACCTGCAGCGGTAAAGATATTCAACGAAAAGCAGTAAGTACAATTCGTTTGAATCTTGCTACTGAAATTAAGTATGATGTGTTAGATGTGAAAACCCCAAAGGAGTTGATGGATAAGTTGGAATCGATTTATATGTCAAAATCGATTACTAACATGTTGTGTTTGAAAAGAGAATTATTTGGATTGAAGATGAAGGTAGGAACAAGTTTAAGGGCACACCTAAACGAGTTCAATAGATTGGTGACTCAGCTGGCAAGTGTGGATGAAGTCATGAAAGAGGTTGATAAAGCAGTTTTATTGATTAATTCTCTTACCGACAGGTATGATTCTGTGACTAGAGCTTTGATGGTTGGTAGGAAAACCCTGAGCTTGCAAAATGTGACTTCTGCAATTTTTGAGTATGATAGATTGAAAGAAACTGAAAAGAAAGATGAAGAGAATGGTGCTCTCACGGTGGAGCGTGGAAGAACTTATGGAAAAGATAAGACTGATGGAAGATCGAGGAGTAGATTCAATGAAAGAGGAAGATCAAGTTCGAGTCCAAGGATTGGTTTCAGTAATAAGAAGTGTTATTATTGTCATGAGATGGGCCATATAAAAGCCTATTGCAAGAAGTTAAAGGAAGATTTGGCGGATTTCATGAAATCTAAAGAGAAGAATAAGGGTGGTGTTAATGTTGCTGCTGCTGCTGATAGTGAAGAATATTCTGATGAATAAACTGTTGTTTTGATGGTGCAAGAAGAAAAGAAAGACACTAGAGATATGTGGGTGTTTGATTCTGCGTTTTCTGAACATATTTGCACAAAGAAAGAATGATTTTCGAAACTTCAGAAATGTGATAAGCCTGTCTATATGGCTAATAATGGTGAAGAAAAAATTGAAGGCATTGGGAGTGTGAAACTTCGTTTGCATGATGGAAGTGTCAAGATGCTTGGGAATGTGAGGTATGTTCCAAAATTTACAAGGAATTTGATTTCGCTTGGAAAGTTGGATAGTTTGGGTTATGGATATTCTTGCCGAGGTGGAGACTTGAAGATCACCAGAGGTTCGATGATTGTGATGAAAGGAGTGAAGAATTCGAAAAATTTGTATGAGTTGATTGGAAGCATAATTAGAGGAGATGGATCAGTATCTTCACATCAAATTGAGAAGAAGGATGTGGATTTGTCAATAAAGAAGAAAGTTACTTTTGCAGATTTAGTTAAAGGGTGGAGCAATTAAGTTTTGATGAAGGAATTTGGATCAAGGTGGAGATTGTTAGGATTTTTCCCTCAATTCCTAATTAGATTTGGTTTAGGATTTTTCTAGAGATTTTTTGATTGGTGGACAAGAATCCTAATAGGAAAGAGATTCTTGGAGTCCAAGTTTGTGTTAGTATAAATAAGCAGTTTATGTTTAGTATTTTGTGTGTGTGAGAGAGAATCTGTCAGATTGAGAGAGAGAAAAGAATGTGATAGCTTTTTATGTTGTTGTAAGAGAATCACCCATGTTGGGTTGATTAGATTGAGAGTTTGCGAGAGAGATTGCTATGATTAGTGATTGTATTTGATTAATTTGATAGTGCAGATTTGTGGCAATATAAGTCCATAAGAAAATTTTGTTTTGTTGTTTCCGCTTTAATTATTTGTTTGATTAATTCCTGGGATATCCGAAGTTACAACATATAGCATACTAGATCTATGGCACTCACTTTGTGAGTGTAGAAATAAAAAGATAGTTTATATTAGTTTTCTTTTTGACTTAATGGGCAAAAAGGCCCCTGAACTTACACCGAACCGTCAAATAAGCCCCTGAACTATTATTTCAGCCAAATAAGCCCCTGGACTCTTAAAAAAAGTCAAATAAGCCCTGTTGCCAAGGCTAAATGCTCAAATAAGGACTAAACGTTTTAAGATTTTCTCAAATAGGGATCAAAATACACAATTTCAACAAATTAGAAAACATACTTAATATTTTTTTTACAAATTGGATACAATATAAGTTAATACTAATGTGTGAGGGATATATAAATTGAAAATCACACGATAATTTTATATCATATTACGTTTAATGAATTTATTTTGATTAATAGGGTTTGATTTTTAATTAACATGATAATATCATTTTTTTATCAAATTTAACGTATATGTATGAGAAACATTTGTTTTCATTTAAGGATTCCCTAATTTGTAAAAATTTGCTAAGTATGTGTTTTAATTTGTTGGAATTGTGTATTTTATTCCTTATTTGAGAAAATTTTAAAACGTTTAGTCCTTATTTGAGCATTTAGCCTTGGCATCAGAGCTTATTTGGCCTTTTTTAAGAGTTCAGGGGCTTATTTGGCCGAAATAATAGTTCAGGAGCTTATTTGACGGTTCGGTGTAAGTTCAGGGGCCTTTTTGCCCATTAAGCCATTTATTTTTTGACACATTTAAATTGGTAGTTTTTTTTAAATGATATAAATAAAAATTAATTATTATATATATCCTTGGTGGTTTATTTTCAAATGGGTAGTTTTTGATCTTTTAAAAACTGAGTTTGTATCCGAGTCAACTCGTGATACAAACTCAGGATTTCACATTATAATTAGTATAGATGATTCCATTTCAATCTATATATATATCACATTTTGCTTTTTTTTTTTTTTAATTTTCATTTCTTGAGGGAGATTATAATTAACGTTGGGGCATTGGTATTTGGTAACAATGCTTTCCATACATACCACACCACTGATTTTAATTTACATCTCAATTTACCATTCTTCCCCATAGATTCCCCATACACATATATAAAACAAAATTCTTAATTCTTATAGCTTAATGAGCACTATATCATTATTATGGCCAAAAAAATTCTAGAGCACTAATTGCACTATATAGCACTACATTAAGTACAATTACAACAAGTTTTGTCCTCCTGCATATAGAGCATTTTCTACCGGCTCAATCTCCAAAAGCAAGCCTCTTGTGAAATCCACATATGGGTAAGCAAGAGGGAAATCATCTGCCATTGTTTTCCACCTGCCATGGATGAAAAAGCAAGCGTAAAAATCCTAATCCCCAAATCAAATTAATTATATATATGATTCCATAACATTGTAGTGGAAGTATATCAAACATGAAAGCTAATGATTGTGCTGGTTCCAAAGTGGGATGCAATTGGACTTTGTAGGAGAACAAATTAATTAGCCCGACCATTTGACATAAGAATAATTAATATCCCATGCATCTACTAATTAATAAATTTATATAAGTGGTAATGGGACTTTGATGCTGAAATTTTACCTATAATTCAAGACAAGATGATGAAGGAAGAATGCAATCTCAACTTTAGCAAGCTCAGCCCCTGGACATAGCCTAGGACCACCACCAAATGGCATCACTTTTTTGATTGTTGCTTTATCCTGTTTAAGAATAATATATGGCTCACTATTGGATTACATATAGTAGTAGAGGAAAGTGAACAAACAAAATACTACCTATATATATATATATATAACAATATTATTTTGTGCTTGCATGTAAAGTCTTTCTAGGTTGTTAAGAATTTGGATATCGCTGAAACTGAGAGTTCAACATGATACACGCGCTATATAAAGTCCGTGCCGTTGTTGGCATTCATGTTATATATATTTATACATGTATAAATGTATGCATATGTCGAAATGGGATGTATGCTTACAGTCCATCTCCAAGGGTTAAACTCCATGGGATTTTCATGAAGAGATGGATCAAAGTGAGCTGCAGTGAAGACAGGGAGAATCTTCCATCCCGAGGGAATGAAATATCCTGCAATTATTAATGAATACCAAAATCATCATTTCAACTTCAATAATGTAAGAAAATATATCATTATATATGAAACAAAACCAATAGAATGAAAGTGAAATCAACATTATTAGAAAAAGGGGAAATGTTCTTGAAAAATATTTTACCTTTGAATTTTACATCATGAAGAGCTACCCGGTGCACAAACTTGACTACATTTCCACACCTCATTGCTTCATAAATAACCTAGACATAAAATTAATACCATTTCAAACTCCTAACTTTGATATATTGCTGCAAAATTTTCCTTAGAAAAATTAATTTTTTCACTAGCTAGTTTCTTACATTGCAGGTGAAGTCCATTTTCTGGTAATCTTCCCAACTCAAGGGTTCACCATCCTCTTTGCTTTGCCTTATTGAATAATGTTCTTGCTGCTCATAATAATTGTTGGAAAAGAAATGAAAAAAAAGTAAAACTTTATATAATTAATTAGCAATTATTCATGCATGCATGGAGAGAGAGTTACCTTTAGTTTTTGTAAAGCAGAAGGAGCATGGGCAAGAAAGTAGACAATGAGGGCCATGAGTGTTGCTGTTGTTTCATAGCCACCAAGCAATATATCCAACACAATGCTCACTGTTTCTTCATCACTCAAACTCCCTTTTGACAAAATTACACCCAAGAAATCTCCTTTTGCAACCCCCAATTTCTCCTTTTTCCTTTCTGTTATAATCTCTCTAACAGTTGCAGAAAGCCTTGCTCTAGCCTGCAATTAAGATTTGTGGTACCAAAAGAAGAAAAAGGCCATAGCCATCGATATTAGAATTTTTTATACAAAACTTGAATCATAGGCATAGCTTGGCCTTATATATAACTTATAAGTTAACAATTTGATAAGCAAATTTCTTTACATATCATTATTACCTTCACTGCACTGGCATATGGTGTTCCAGGGAGATATACCGGCAATGAAACAAACCCTTTCATGTAAGTTAGAAAATCTTCCAAGATCTTCAAGGCTAGTGGCTCTTCTGGCTCAATACTCAAAAGATGCTTCACCATAAGATTGAGTGTGAACTGCACAAAAAATACACAAGAAAAAGCAGGTTCAACAATGATGGACATTTTGAACATGAATATTGAGGCTGAAATAATAGATGAAAGAATTAATATCCCACCTTCTTAACTTCTTTATAGAATCCAATTTCCTTGCAATCTTTCCATGAATTCATCATTGAGATGGACATCTTTTCGACAGAATTAAGGAAATCTGGCTTTGTTTTAGAAGCACTAATGAAGCTGGCACCAATATTTCGTAGCTTCTTGTGAAGATCCCCAGAGACAATAAGCAAAGAGAATTTGCCAAGAATTCCATGCATGGCCTTGGGGTAGCTGACTTGAAATAGCTTCTCTTCATTCTGAAGAACAAACATGTTCAGCTCATGGTCACAGGAAACTACTGTTGGACACCCAAACAGATGGGATTTGAACACTCTTCCGTACCTGTCAAGCAACAAATTCGAGCATTGAAGACTACTTAACATCCAAGAAATAAAATCAAGACTCTAAAAAAAGAAAAGATAATGAATAATGACAGTAATTAACATTAATGGATGATATTCTTGCTTAATGATACCTAGAGCAATGTTCTTGTAGGAAGTTTCCAATGGAGTTTGATCTATGAGGCTTAAGGAAAGCAAGAGTTTCCCCACATAAAGGCCACCCCATGCTTCCATGGGGTAAATTTGCAGGCTTTTCTTTTGCAAAAACTTGTACAAGGAAGTGGAGTCCTACACCTAGCAAGAAAGCTGATAAAAGGAAGGGGAAGAAGCCAATCATTTTTGGTTGATATAAGAGATCTCTTGCAAGCAAATATCTAATATATATGCAGGGTCTCCCTTCCTACTAAATAACTAGTTTTAATTTTCTTAGAATATAAGGGCTGAGATTTATGTATTTAAAACAAAACCAGCCACCCTTTTTATGGCCAAAAAACACCCTTCGGTTTAGATTCTATCATATATATATACATCATCAATTCTCAAAAAGGGGTGAATATTATATATAGTAATTATATATATAGTAACAAATTTGGTTAGAATGGGATTCACTAGATTTTTAGAGAGATACTATACTAACTTTTACTCTGAAGGTCAGATTTGAATCCCTTTCTTCCATATAAATGAAGGGGAAAACGTTTTTTTAAGATGAGGTACTAACATTTTCCTATAAGTCATCTTTTGAGGGAAGTTAATTAAAAGTTAATTATATATTAAGAAATTATTGCTGTTTATATATATCAATTACTTGTATCTGTCATCTTAAAGGGTGTTTAAAAGTTATAGGCACGTAAAGTGGTTGGTGTTAATTACACTGTGGTGTTAATTCCGATTATCATATTAATTACACTCGAGTTGTTAGTTTTCAACTCGATGGTGTACTTGTGTCTGGATTGCGAAATCCTGAGTTTAAGTCCATTGCACGTAAAGTGCATCTGGGTTTTGTCTTGTTTTATGTGGGCTTTGTGCCCTTTGTGGTAGTAGACATTTTTTTTCTCTCTCTTTAGATTGAGTGAGTATAGAGATATTTGATTATAATGAGGTTTTCGATAAAAAAAAAATGTTAATAGGCAACCTTTAAACTTTCACTCTTCATTTGCTTACTTGGTGCCCAATAAAAAAAAAAACTTTCACTCTTCATTTGTTACTCTCATAAATACTCGTCATGGTATATAGACACTGAAATTAAGTCGTCTAAGTTCTAAAAAATATGAAATATTTTGGAGACGGTATTAAATATTTAGGATGACGGTCAAGAATTTGGGGATTTATCTTAACTGTTTTTTTGTATTAAAAAATTAAATACTCGTCATGCTACATATATAGACGTTGAAATTAGGGGTGATTATTGGGTCGGTTTCGGGTCAATCGGGTCAGTTTCAACAAAAAACCGAAATTGTAATATATCAACTGTTGACAACCGACCCGATTAAATGGAAAACTGTCAAAACCGAAACCAATCGGTTTGGATCGATGTGGGTCGATTTTTTGGTTTGAATTTATAATATGTAATAAAGTATATAATAGAAAATAGAAAATAAAAAGGATTAGAAAATAATATAACAATACTTTAGACTTCTTCCTTTATTCTTATTATTAGAAAATAGAAAATGATTTATAATATATATAATAAATTATGGCAAATTATACAATACATCGGCGGTGGAGTTTAGAAAATTACACAAGCGGGTCCTAAAGGGTGACATGTGTCCCTTAGGAACTAGATTGAAATATTTAAAACTTAATTAATTCAAGAAATATTATATATTACTTTATAATATATATAACCTAAATAAAAATAAAAATCAAAACGACGTCGTTTTGGTACTTCGGTTTCTCGGGTCGGTTTCGGTTTCAATTATTATACCGATAATCGACCCAATAAACCACAAAACCAATTTTCCAAACCGAATGACTCGAGAAACCGAGAAAACCGACTCATTTCATCCATTCTCTAATCGGGTCGGGTCGATTTCTTGATTGACCCGATTTTTAATCACCCTAGCTGAAATTAAGTCGGGCTAAGTTCTAAAAAATATGAAATATTTTGGAGACGGTATTAAATATTTAGGATGACGGTCAAGAATTTGGGGATTTCGTGTGAAATTATATACTAAGCCGTATAGTTTTAGTTTTATACCGTATGAGTTGTCACCAATATTGTAATCATGTTCCCACTATAAATTAATGAATGGCAAGGCAAATAAGGCTCACCGAACCTAACCATCCCTTCCCTAACCCCAAAATGTCTAAATAATCTACTTCTATAAATTAAAATGTCAAACATTCTTCCAAGGGCTGCTATCAAATTCTGAATTATATATAATGAGAACCCATAGACCCTCCATTCAATTCAATGTCTAAACTATTTCGTTTAAAATTTGTGAATAATTATATGTGCAACCCCCATTAGAAGAACATTGAGCAAAGGGGTATTTAATTAGAATCAAGCATTGAAGACTACTTAGCATCCAAGAAATAACAGCTAGACTAGTTGAAGATAGAATTAAGATAATGACAGTAATTATGGTGATTAATTCTTGCTAATATAATGATGTTAGGACATACCTAGAGCAATGTTCTTGCAAGAAGTTTCCAATGGAGTTTGATCTATGAGGCTTTAGGAAACCAATAGTCTCCCCACACACAGGCCACCCCATGCTCCCATGGGGTAAATTTGCAGGCTCTTGTTTTGCAAAAACTTGTACAAGGAAGTAGAGTCCTACACCTAGCAAGAAAGCTGATAAAAGGAAGGGGAAGAAACCAATCATTTTTGTTAATATATGATCTCTTGCAAGCAAATTATCTCATATATAAAATTTAAACCAAAAACCAGCAGCACCCTTTGGTTTAGATTCTATTATATATATCATCAATTCTCAAGAAGAGGTAGTGCAAAAAAATTCTCAAGAAGAGGTGGAAATATATAGTAAAAACCAGATATATGGAAGCTTTTCTTTTTGAAGTCTATTATATATGCTGTTTTAATTAATTATAATAAATTCAGTACTATATATATGAATTTGTCTTGGCTAACAAGGAATTATTTTAAATATATTTCCAAGAAGGAAATATCATTCTTCCTCTCACAACTCAGTTTTTTCCATAATTGCTGGCCTTTTTTTGTATACCAAAATTTGATTTTAATATTTGAAAACTAGTTTTCTGGCAAGTATTTAGAGTGGGATTCACTAGATTTTCACGGAGACACACCTAATCTTTTAACCTTCACACATACCATATATTTTATACTCTAAAAGTCAGGTTTGGGTCTCTTTTTGCATAATAATAAATTAAGGAAATGTAACAAAAAAAAAAATCAAGCGAAAACAAGTGTTTAAAAAAATATGAAAATTTGGGAGACGGATGGAGGCATAAATGAATGGTAAGGCCAATGAGGGGATCACCCAACCAGCCTTTCCCCCTAAAATTAAAGTCTAAATAATTTACTTCTATCAAATGTCAAACATTCCAAGGCCTTAGATGCTACTACCAAAATTCTGTATCATAATGAGAACTCATAGACCCTTATGCCTAAAATTTCGTTTAAAAATTTGTGAATAAATCTAATTAAATGTGCAACCCCCCATTGGAAGAACATTGAGGAAATGGGTATTGAAAGGTTTGGACACGTATAGCAAAATGGAAGTAAGGTTCCCTAAAGGAAGAGCAAATAGGGTCCATTTGGTTGGTGAATTTCTACCCCTTTTGAGAGCTAAAGACAAGAAAACTTTCAAAACCTTTTGAGTGGGTTTTTTGTTTTCTTTTTCTTCTTTTTTGCTCTTTTGGGGTGCTCTAAACCGGTGTTTGATTGGGATGTTTGCAATAGTCACCCGACCAAGACAACTTGCTACTATTAATTAACTCTCTCTAATTTGCCTCATTTTCGAACACATTTTTATGCTTTTTGCTGTTAAGTTGCCATATTATGCAGGGGGCTTTGGTAGAGGCAAAAAATGAAGGGAAAACGAAAAGGAGAGTTTGGTTTAATTTTAGTCTTAGTAATCATTATATATGCCCATGGTGCACGTGCAAATGATCAAGGACTAACAATCAAATGGTTGGCCTCTAGAAGAACTAATTAGCTGGATATCATATTTTTCATTTTTCATGATTGCAATTTGCCTCTCTTTTTGGCTTTCCCCAATTTCACCCCCTTTTATTTGTTTTTGCAAACAAGTAAAAATTTTGAGCCTATAATTTCTTGTGTTCCAACATTATATTGTATTGTAACATTGGAAACCCTAGCTTGGAAATGTTGGGTGTCTAGCTATCTTGTTTTATTTTGTTGAAAATCAAACCTTTGGCAGAGCTAGCTATAGCTCCCAAGTGGTATTAATATATCTCTATAGTTTCCACTTTGGGTTGTCTTGTCTCATATTGGTATTGCTCGTTGTTATTGTTTTAGCATATCCCACTATGTTTGGAAAATTTGTCCTTATTTGCTATTACTATATGGCAAATTATACAATACACCGACGGTGGAGTTTAGAAAACTACACAAGCGGGTCCTGAAGGGTGACATGTGTCCCTTAGGAACTAGATTAAAATATTTAAAACTTAATTAATTCAAAAAATGGACATGTGTCAACTCCACAAACCGCTTGTGGAGTCCAAAATTTACACCGCCGGTGTATCATATAATCACCCTTACTATATAAAATAAAATTTTGTCTTGCCTTTGGAAAAAGAATGTGCTAGTATTATTATTATAAAATTATATTTAAGATTGGCTTAGGAGGCGTGCACATTTGAAACCAAAGGAATGAAAACTACATGGCCCATGCATTGCACATGGTAGTATGAACCAAATTAAAAGATATATATCCAAATAATTGTAAGTGATTTATAATTTAATTTTATTTGGCTTATAATAATAAGAGTTGGAAGGTTTTGAAATTCATTTAAGTAGGAACAAGTTTTTAAATAACTCAATTATTTTATTGGCATAAAATGTCATTTTGCACCCTTAAATTTGTATGGATTATTATTTTACACCCAATTTTTTTATTTTGACCAAAACGCACCCTAAAGTTTTATTTTTGTACCACTTTGCACCCTTTGTCCGGTAGGACAAACGGATTGGTCACGGTGTCCGACGTGGCATGCCATGTGGACAAAAAAATGACACGTGGCAAGTGTCATTTTTGTGCATGTGGCATGCCACGTGTCACTTTTGGTAAACGTGGCATGCCATGTGTCACTTTTTGGTACATATGGCGTGACACATGTTATTTTTTGATACACGTGGCGTGTCACATGTCACTTTTTGGTATATGTGGCATGCCACGTCGGATACCATGATAGAGCCGTTTGTCCTACCGTGACAGAGGGTGCAAAGTGGTACAAAAATAAAACTTTTGGATGCATTTTGGTCAAAATAAAAAAGTTAGATGCAAAGTGGCAATCCGTACAAACTTAAGGGTGAAAAGTGACATTTATTCCTTATTTTATTTCTCAATCTTTTGACAATTGAGGCAGCAGCAATATTGGGTCAGATGCCCTCATTAGGTGCAAATTATGTTGAATTTTATATATCTTTTTTTTTGGTGAAAATTTTTATATATCCTTATACACTGAATTAGAGGGAGATTTCTCTCAATAAATATTCATCACCTTAAATTTTATATAGATTCTAGTTTCAATATAAATTATTCAAACCTTAGAAGTTAGAAGTATAATTCTATATATATAGTGCTGAAATGATCTCATTACAACTTGTTGATTATTATGTTATTATAAGTATACAATACAATATAT
>AWWV01013983.1:0-82289 GCA_001974805.1 Corchorus capsularis | reverse complement strand
GGGATATCTCCTTTGCAGTCAATAAATTATCTCAATTTATGCACAAGCCAACTCAGTTGCATTTTTCAGCACTGAAACCGAGTTCTGCGATATTTGAAGGGAACCTTATTTCATGGACTTAATATTAACAGAGAAAGGAGCTTCAATCTTACAGTGTTTACGGATTCATATGGGCTGGAGATGCTGATGACAGAAGATCAACATCTGCATTTATCATCAAGCTAGGGAATACTCCAGTATCTTGGAGTTCCAAGAAACAAACCACTATTGCTCGATCATCTACTGAGGCAGAATATCGAGTAATAGCTTCTGCGGTCTCTGAAGTAAATTGGATACAGTCCTTGCTATCTGAGCTTCATCTCAAGCATACCATTGCTCCACCTACTGTTTTATGTGATAACTTGAGTGCTATATATACCTGTGCAAATCCAGTATTTCATTCTCGGATGAAGCATCTCGCCTTGGATTACTTCTTTGTCCGAGAGAAAGTCAGTCAAGATCAGCTACATGTCAAACACATTCCTTCTCAAGCACAATTAACAGATGCATTGACAAAGGCACTATCTCAACAACGACTTCAGACCTTGGTTTTCAAGATTGGAATCCTTGACGGTACCTCCATCTTGTGGGGGAGTATAGGAGGGAAGGATTTGAATCACAATTCAAATTCAATTTTACGATAAGATAAGTCCTTAGATTACACTTAACCTTTGTATTCAAATATAACTCATCTTGATCCTAACTATCAGTCTTGTATTATAAATATACACACTCAATACAGAAGAAATACAATACTCCTTTTCATCACTTATTTGCAAACTCTGCTTGTTCAATACACTTTTCTATTCAAGTCTTAATATTTGCAATCCCTTACTTCCCCAAGTAAATTTTCCATGTCTTTTCCGATAATTAGAGCACTAAACTACAATTCAAGCTCACTACTTAATCTATACTATATATAAAAGTACGAGTTTTGAGAAACTTTTGAATCGACCATTATATCCTTATTTTTTTGAATATATCTCTTAAATGCCCTTACTTAAACGATTGTAGTTTTATTCTACTAAAAACTCTATTTTTATTTAATTATTAAATCTAATTTCTTTATTTTTACCATTTTACTATTTTTCAATAAAAATTGGATATTTTAAAATTTTTAATATACAGTTTTATTCTACCAAAGACTCTATTTTCATTTAATTAAATTCAATATTTTATAATTATTTTATTTTTACCATTTTAATTTAAAAGGTTATTGTGATTGACATGTTCTATTTGATAGTTTAATGTATTATGATTAAAATATATTATTTCCCTAACGCGCAATAATTTTATTTGATTTATAATTAATTTTTTGCTAGACAAATCTAACCGTTAATGTGGGTTTAAATTTGCTATATTATTTTGTTAATAATTTCTTTGTGTGGGATGATTTCTTTTGTTACTTTGATAGTAAAATCCAATGTATATACAAATGAGCTGGTCGGGTTGGATTTGGGTTCGGTTATCTGGGTTAGGTTAGTTTCGGGTTAAGGAAATTTTGGGTTATAAGAGTTCGGTTAATTTTCGATTTTAGGTTGGGTTGGATTCGGATCGCTCAAATGTCGGGTCATTTGGGTTTGGATCAATTTTTGTTTCGGTCTTCTTCAGTTTCGGTTCATATGGTTCAGATAATTTCAGGTTTGAGCCTCCGATTTTCAGGTTCAATTATTTTCGGATTCAGGTTATTTAAATATAATTAATCCCGATTCGGGTAATTTCAGATTAATCTCTCGGATGATCTGATTCGGAATGATTTAGGTTTGGGTCATTAAGGATTTGAGGCCGGGTCATATCATTTTCGGATTGAGCGGATTTTTTAGTCGAATCGGGTTGGATAAGGTTTGGTTTCAGGCGATCGAGTCGGATACCCGTACTCGAGTGAAATTTTGCCAGCTAATAGGTTTCTTTAGGTTAAAATTAGTAGTATACTTAAGATTTTAATTTTAATTTAATTCAAACATATTAGGTCACGTGCCACGTGCAAGGCACGTGAAAGTGATGACTAGTATATATATATATATATATATATATATATATATTAAACCATCTGTTGATTGTCTTGATGAAATTACAATAAAACCAGGGTTAACTGGCCTTAAGCTGAAAATTACCACTATTTTGCACTGTGTGTTGAGGCTCAAATTGTCTTTCTATTGCTCCTTTGGGCCAATAAGAGCCCACCACGTCAGCTCCCTCTCCATTCCCACCCTCTTCTCTTCCCCGCCTAACCTTGGCTCCGTCCTTTTCCCTTTTGGTTTCGTTCCTTTTCAACTGGAAACAGAAACAACCGGCAAAAAAAAAAAAATACCCAATCTCTCTTAATTATTTGATTTGATGGGTTCAGAGCTTTCCTTTTGAATTTCTTTTTCTTCCTCTTTATCCTCCTCTATCTGTGTTTTTTTCTACATTTTTCCAGACCCTTTTTTTTTCCTTCTCTTTCTTCCCGCTTCTCTTCTCTCTCTCCACTTCTTCTTCCTCCTCTGATTTTCCCCCAACTTTCTTCTCCACCTATCTTCCTTCTCTCTTCTTTCTCTTTTTTGGTTTTTCTCTCTTCTTTCATCTATTCTTTCATCGCTCTTTCGATTTTCAGAGGATGGCAGCAGGTCACATTTTTCCACTCTTAATTTGGGGGTCATCGGTTACAGTCACAGATAAGAAGCAAAGAAAGAAGCCCCATACGGAAGAAAAGGTGAGATTTCGAATAGAAGAATGAGAGATTTCCCCCTTTTTTTCTTTTAAATTTTGGTGCGTGTTTGAGTTTTTTTTCCCTCTGTTATTTGCTCTCTAACACAAGCCGACCTTTTTCCTTCCAATTTTTCATATTTCTGCAGATTGAAAAAGAAAGAAGAGAGAGAGCACTGGGTTATCGAAGATGACAGAAACATGGATTAGATGATGGTTAACCTCGCTTAATTTGTGGTATTCTTTCTTTTTTTACAGCTGGTGCCTCTGTTACAACTGGTGGCTTTCCTCCTCAGGACAACAATGTGCTTATTATCACTACATCTTCAAACCAGTTTTATATTTTTGATGTGGAAGCTAGACAATTAGGAGAATGGTCAAGGCAGCATACGTTTACTCTTCCTCAAAGATACCAAGAATTTCATGGGGAGGTTACATGGTTATTGTTCTCCCCTTCTACTTCCTCTCATCCATCAAAATCTTCGTCGCTTTGTCTATAGTGCCAGGTGCTGTTCTCATGCTGCATCGATTTAATATGTATATTTATGCCATACCCATACCTATATTATCATTTTAGCCATATTTTGATAGTAGTGATCAGTTGATGACACAAGAAAGATAGGATATTAAATGGTGTATCTAGGTGATTTATGTTGTTTAGTTTTATTCACAGCAATGCTTTTGCACTCATTAGCTTAAATTAACTGGTTCCATGCTAGTTTCTTCCGTTACCTTTTCACTCTTGCATATGTAATGCGCTATTGCTTTGCTTAGATGTTATCTTAACGACTGACAAGCTTATCTCCCACCAGTTTCCACCAATTTAAATGTTGTTATTTGGCTTACTATTTTGCTTTATTTCAAACTAAAGTGGCATTGTAGTGAACAAGTTTCTTTATTCTGCAGGGCAATCTGCTCGATCGACTTTGGGAAGCCAGTGGATCAAGCTGATGAAAATGGCTTGGTAAATGGAGCCTTATGGAAGTTTCAAGGTACACTAAAGAATAGGAAATTGAAACAATGGTTGAGAGAATAATCAAACAGAGTCTAAACAAACTAGTAGAAAAGGTAATTTTGATTTAATCGTATTCCGAGACCCGGTGTGGTTTGTTGGACATCTTTCTAAACATTCTATCTTGATCATAGACAAACCATGGATGGCAGTGGTGAAAAGTTTTGATGCTCCACCTGTTCAGAGACAATTATTATGTGATTTCTTAGCAGCCCAGTGAAGTGCAGAATATTATTGGCAAATGCTTGTTCCATGGGTAGATAAATCAATGAATAAGTATTTCCAACACCCAAATTGTATTTTCAAAGAAATTTATTTCTATTGTTATTTGTTAGTCAATCATTTTTAAAGAGCAAAGAAATCAAGGGGATAATGCAACAAGAAACTTTTATGTCTGCTTCTTCTATTTTATGTCTCTTCTAGCTGTTCTCTTTTTGGAAAGAAGACTGTCGGATTGTGGCCATTATGACCTAATTTGGAAGACTGAGCGGCGTTAGAAATGTTTTGGCCTTTGAATTGAGGACGTGACTGGGAATTTGATGATGAGGAAATATTAGTTAGGCAAATTAGAGGTTTTGCGACTTTTATTTTCACTGGATTGGTTGTGTTGCTTTAGTTCATCTCAGGTAAAGCATATTTCTAATACTCTTTGAGGCTTTTTCTAATGATCCATATATATCAGTTGGGGAAAACTTCTTGATTAATTGATCCTTACTACTTGTGTAAATTTTGTGCTTGTAAATTCCTCATGTTTGATCATTTGTTGGTAACCAAATTGATATATAGTGATTAATCTCCCTTGGAACACATACTCGTTATAAATTATCACAGGTTTGCCGAAACTCTAGTTAAGAAATTTTTGGCTCCATCAAATTCAAATCAGAAAACAAAGCTAATTGGGGCTACATAGGTATGTTTCCAACATTTTGTTATTTGCTTTAAAGCTAGATTTGTCCCCCTTGCAAATACATGGCTAATTATGCTTTTCATATATATTATTTCAGTTATAGGCAATCCGATCTGCTTGGGTTATTTTAGCTGGTAACGTTGCAAGCTTATCATCTTCTAGTTTAATGCAATTGGTATAATAATTCCATATGACTATGATTATTATGATGCTTTTCCTGGTGTCAAGTTTATATATCTTCACTTCTATATACCTTTTGTTTTTGTAAGTTGCAACGCTGGATGGTCATGATCTGTATCCGTTAAACTTAGCTCTGTTCTATTTTGTTTGTTGCTCATTTGCTCTAGGTAGATGCACCCTTAATTGCAACTGGAAGGGCTCCATTTATAAATGGTCTTGGCTTGGAGAATGTATGTATTCTTGTGTGTTCAAATGTAAGAGAACTTTTCTTTGTAGTTTGAGTTGATGAGTCGTTCTTTCTTCAATCTTAGTGACTACTTTCTTTGCTTCATCATGTTCACTAACTAATATGGTTTCCAGTCTCTTGTTATCCCTTTCAAAAGACCTATCTTTTAATTATAAACTCATGATCGTCTGCTTCCCTTTTCAGGTCAAGGATTTGCTTCTGGAAAAATAAATGAACAATGTGCTGACCAAGTAAAAAGCAACAACAAAGAATATTAACACCGGCTTGATTGGAACCTACTCAATTTGAACCGATTGTGCTATTTTGATACATTGATTTAGGGCTTAGGCATTGTTCTTGACTATATGTTTTAAGTATATTTTGCTCTTCAAAGGGCACAAATTAACTTTAGTTTGTTATTTGTTAACATTATATTATCAATTTTAATATAATTTCAGTTTTATTATTGATAATTACATTATTATCAGTATTATAGTTTTTATTCGTATTATTAAATTTAAATTTAAAATATTTATTTATTAGTATTTTTTAAAAAAATTTAAAACAGAAATGTTGTTTCTAGAACTGTTTCCAAATTTCATTTAAAAATCTTTCTAGAATAAAAATCTGAGACTGCATTGGAGACAATAATGTCAAATAATAAAATTAAAAATTTTGTTTCAAAAATCGTGTCAAAACTTTGAAATGAACTCTGAGACGGATAACAATAAAATGTGCACAACCTAAAAACCTAGAAAGACGTCTTGAAATTTGTTTATGTTGTTCAGAGACAGATTTATTTCGTCTCTGAGCCTTAGCAACGTGGGTTTTCAAGAGGCATTGTAAAACTATCTCAAATTTTGTTTCTGTTCCATTTAGAGACATTTTTCTATTCTATTTTCCGTTTTTATTTTCCATTTTTTTTTTAGTGCATGAATTGGCTTGGATGGTTTTGTGGTAAAGACCCTTTTTATGCTGTAATTGCTTACAAAAACTTCAAACACTATATGAATGAAATAGAGTACCCAGTTCATTTATTACATTTGAGTTTAACTATTGATTTTCAATTGAAAACACGTGCTTTACCAAGTAGTAATTAAGATAAGAGAAAATCCAAATCCTAATAGGAGTTGAGATTCCTAATTAAGTCGGTAATGCCTGCCTATATATAAAAATAAAAATAAGGGAAAAGTTATAAAATTTTAGCATCTTTCAATCGATTTTGCAACCTGAAATTGAGTAAATATGGGGCCGAAAAAGAAGAAGCAAAAAACGATTCAATTTTTTCTTCCCGACGATTTAATCCTAGGAATTATGGCGGCACTTCCACTGAAATCCATATTTCGTTTCCGTTGCCTGTCGAAATCGTGGCAAGGTTTTCTTACCAGCCCTTGTCTCGCCGACATGCACTTGAATGATCATCAAACCAAAACCAAAACCAAATCCCAAGTACTCATTGTCTCTTCTGGTAATTCTTTTCGACTGATTAAGGAAATCGAGTCCCCCACCAAGCCTGATTTTCCCCTGCAATTGGAATTTACAGAGGAAAGAGATGTTTTAGGCTCTTGCAACGGGTTGTTACTCGTGGCGGTGCATGGTGAAGATAAAGGCATGAAATTGTGGAATCTAACGACAGGAGAGTGTCAGAAACTACCTCCTTCTTGCCCTTCAAGTAACGATGTTAAGGGTACTTTCGGGTTTGGCTATGATAAATCGACCAACGATTTCAAGGTCATAACATTTGGTTATGTTGATGATAGTAATTATCTTCTTGATGATATAGAAAGGGTCGTCCAAATATATTCTTTAAGATCAAACACTTGGAAAAGAATCAAAGGGTTCCCTTTATCGATATCGTTTACTGATCAAACCAAGTCAGGAACTCTTGTTGATGGGGTTATTTACTGGACTGTAAAAAGTCCTAGTTTAGGGAAATGTGTTCTTGGATTTAATCTTAAATCTGAGAAATTCGAAAAGAGTAGGCTACCCAATGATGTGTACGGTCAAGGAGACTCATTGTTGGGTTTATGGGTGATTGAAGGATGCCTAAGTTTGGCTGAAAATCATAACGGGGCCATAGACATATGGAAGCTAGAGAGAGATGAGAATTCAACCTGGCAAAGTTGGATTAAGATAACGCTAATTATGAATCTGAAAGAATTGGAATGTCGAAAGTGTTGGTTGCCACATTGCATTATGAACAATGGTGAAATTCTCCTTACTTACTTCAACGATTGGGTCTTCCCTTTCTACGATTGGAACTTTCTTAGACAAGATGATTCAAACCCAATGGATTTTCATCAGACAATTAGAATTGTTCAGACAGAGGGATTTCAATTGTATGATCCGGTTCAAGGCAGAATTAGAAGACTAGATGTTGGTGACATGAAGCAATGTCGTCAAGCAATAACATATGTGAAAAGCCCGGTTTCACCCAAAGTAGTAGGCAATGAATCAAATCCCAAATTGCAGTTGGAGGCTAAGGAATTTATTGACTTGTATGGAAAAGATTGGTCTCAGACTTTTTAGTCATCCATTGATTTGTTTCTAGTGTTAATTAACTTGATGCTCAGATAAATGCTAGCAAGAAATTCAAATGTTTGATATAACTTTTCATTAAAAGTTTTGTTCTTATTCATAGTAATTAATAAAAAAAATTAAAAATTTGGCACAATTTGGAAGGCTGAAATTCTCTTCAAGACTCCAAGACTTTCGGTTAATTGGATCCCAAATGGCAATAGGAGTGGAGTGGGCTTTCTTAACTCGGGAATGCCAATAATGCATGCCTGGGTCTATAAATTTTTAACTAATTAATCAGCGTTGCTTTATATATACTATGAGTATTATCAGTGTTAATTGCTTCATATCCGTTTCCTTTACAAACAATTGAGGTTTTGGAACTAATCGATTAATCAAAGTTTGGTCTCAATCTTAAATAAGTACAGCTACGTACGTTTTCTGATAAAAGCAAATAAAGCCGGTATTTCTTTATCTTGGTAAACATGTTCTGTATCTTTATATATTCTTTTTGATTAAATATCCAAAAAAATCTCTTATATTTTTTCTTAAGGATAAAATAATCCTTATGTTTTTTTTAACAAATTAATCATTGGGACATATTAATCCTTAATGGTTCGTTAGCTAGGTAGGTGACTAACGGCCGTCAAATGTGCTAACATGGAAGCCACGTTAGCATTGTTTTGCCACGTGTTACGGGACCATAAAAATGATTTAAAAAACTGAAAATAAAAAATTAAACGGCGCCGTTTTGTTTATTTTTATTTTGCTTCTTATTTTCCTTATTTCTTTCTTCTTCTTCTTCTCCACTTAAACCAACCCTACTCCTCTAATTCAAACCAGCGGAGCAGCCTCACCTCTGTCGGCATCCATGGAAACAATACAAGAAAACTAGTGGGCATTGTACTGCGGGAATTAGAGAACTTATGTCAGTTGCTAAACCTTCCCAGAAGTTAGCAAATTTCATAAAATTTCAAAAAGACAACTAAAAAAACAAAGTCTTGCTGTTTGAAAGTTGAAACATATACCGTAGAGATTGGTAATGGAATTTGAGATTGTGGATGTTGATTATCCAAATCTGTTAGATTCCCCAATTCCCATAGTACAATGCACTTAGCCCGATCCCCATTGAAGAATTTGTTCAATGGCACTTTGCCCGATTCTTTTAGCAGTTTGGAGAACCTTAGAGTTCTTGCACTTTCACATAACCACTTCTATGGAGAAGTGCCTGATTTTTTAGCAGTTTGACAAACCTTCAAGGGCTTGATTTAGAAGATAATGCATTTGGACCCCGGTTTCCTTAGCTTGGCAACAAGTATGCTCGAAATTGTTTGGCAACCGGAAAGCGGAAACAAAGACTTTGTTCTTTTTATTTGTCTTTTTGAAATTTCTATGAAATTTGCTAACTTCTGGGAAGGTTTAGCGATTGACATAAGTCCTCTAATTCCCGTAGTACAATACCCATTAATTTTCTGGTATTGTTTCCATGGATGCCGGAGGTGAGGCTGCGCCACTGGGTTGAATTAGAGGAGTAGGGTCGGTTTAAGTGGAGAAGAAGAAGAAGAAATAAGGAAAAGAAAAGAGTAAAAAGAAAATTAAACAAAACGGTGCCGTTTAAATTTTTTATTTTCAGCTTTTTTAAATTATTTTTGTGGGCCCATAACACGTGGCAAAAAATGCTGACGTGACGGCACGTGACTAACGGACCATTAAAAAAAGATTAACATCTCCCAACTTTGAAACGTAAGGGATTAATTTGCCCAAAAAAAATAAGGAATTATTTTGTCCCAAAAGAAAAACACGAGATTTTTTTGGAAATTTAGCCTATTCTTTTTCTTTCATGTAAATGTATCTATATTGCAGAAAATAGCACAACTCAGGGGTAGATTAAAGTAATGAATAATGCATATGAAAGATTGTTATTAGTAGAATGAGTCAAGATGAAGATCATTAGTAGAAGAAATCATATATATAATATATTGAAGAGACAAACTTTCAGAGCTAGATCCAAATACAAAACAAAATTTCAGTAGTGCACTAGTAGAAGAAAACTTTTCAAAAGCTTCCCATTGTTACTTGCTATACATATTCAAACAAATATCAGACCAAAATTTTCAATCTTGAATAAAAGAAAGCAAAAGTAACAAAAAGTGATTAAAGTCTTTCGGTGGACATCTTGAACCGGCAAATTGGGTAGTAATGACTCTGTTTCAGTCATGTTTAGATACAGTCAACATGGAAATCATGAGAACAGGGCATTTGTGAAGCATAAGACCCAACTTGGAGTTGTTCCAAACAAACCATACAATCTTTACCTTGTTCGACGTTAATCACATTCTTCAACATCCTTTTGATCGATGATTCCGTCGCCGGAACCATTCCATACCTTGTCCTTTCAAACCCTAATGCAGATTCCTCCTCCACCGCCCTTCCCATTCCGACATCATCATAAATTACTGCAGACGAATCCACATCGTAATTCGTGATCTGTTGCATAATAGGTGGTAATTGAATCTCTTGTACATATTCCACAGCTGTTCCGGGGAACTCTGCACGAACAGGCAAGACCATGGTTCCCCTGCTGCTGCTGGTAAAGTTTCTCATTCGAAGTCGAACCCAAATCCGAACCCGATCCCAGTTTAACAAAATTTCGTGACGGGCATGTTCAAACTCCGGAAAACATGATGTTCAAAAGCA
Source organism: Corchorus capsularis (assembly GCA_001974805.1). Taxonomy (NCBI): domain Eukaryota; kingdom Viridiplantae; phylum Streptophyta; class Magnoliopsida; order Malvales; family Malvaceae; genus Corchorus; species Corchorus capsularis. The sequence continues at coordinate 72,026 of AWWV01013983.1, read as the reverse complement.
TTACCAAAGTTATAGTCGGTTTGGAGTTCTTGATAAAGCTTCAAAATCATGTGATCCAGATTCCGGGAAGCTGAGGTGCGGTTGTCTATGGAACAACTAATGCGTTTGAACAAGGGTTAGACCCCGACGGGGTTCGATGAACGATGGCGACGAAAATTGAGAGAAAAAGATATGGTTACGTCAAGTCGGACTTTAGAAGTCGGCGCCGGACTTGGATCAATCCGCTCTGGTTGGGCGATGACGACGTTATGTTGTAAGTTCTCCAATCGGAAAGAAGAAACGACAACCATGAATATTCGAATGCTTTTTTATTGCTTCAGATGGAAACTTGGTGTTTGAAAATATGCGTGAGTGAGATCAAGACTCTAGGTCAGGAACGATATTTATAGGTGTAATTTGAAATCGGATAATACTTCTTGCCCCTCCATTTTGTTCACACAATGCTCCCTCCTCCTGATGTGTCCATCACATATTAGGCCAGGTGTCTTCTCTCTTTCCTTTTTTTTTTCTATTTTTTTTATTAAATTTAGCCTTAATTTCACTAAGTTTAGCCACAAATTAAAATCTTATTTTTATTTTAAGGGTAAATTTCAAAATTAATAATTTATTGTTATAGGGTTTTAGAAATAAAATACAAAACTAATTTCACTAAGTTTAGCCCAAATTAAAGTTTTATTTTTATTTTAAGGGTAAATTCCATAATTAATAATGTTGTTATAGGGTTTTAGAAATAAAATATATAATTAATTCACTAAGTTTAGCCAAAATTAAAATTAAAATTTTATTTTAAGGGTTAGAAAAATTTAAATTTATAAATAGTGTATTAGAACCAATAAAATGATGACATGTGACCTGACATATGATAGACACATAATGAGGGAATATTTTGTGTGACAAAATGGAGAGGCGTGTAGCAAAGTCCTTTGAAATCCTTAATCGACTAGGTTTTGGTTTCCCAATTCCTTTTAGGATTCCTTTTCCACCTTTTAGGGTTTTTCCAGGCCCAAATTCGTTTAGGCCTAATTGGGTTACTTTTGGGCTTACAATAGGCCGACCCAAAATAAACAGCAAAAATAATTTGATTGAACCAAAATCTCATTTTTATGCCCCCCCCCCCCCTTTTTTTTTTTTTTGCCTCCGAATTTAAATGACATGATATAATATATAGTAGTACCAAAAGAAAACATGCACTATTTTTTTTTTCATTAATTGTTTGGCCTGCTATGGTACAATATCAAGCCTTCACCATCACTTGAAGTCTTGAACGTTAGGTCTAGCCTTTACCTACCGGCGGCCACCTAAAACCCTGACCGAAGACACCTCACAAAAACTCCACATTCCCATTTTTCTCTTCCACCCAATTTTTTACCCTTTGAATATATCTTTTTCATCCCAAGATTATCCAATTAGCATGTTCATTTATTAATGCTTCATATCAAATCAAAACATGTAATAAGTTAGTATATATACACATATCTAGTCTTCATGGAATCATTTCCGCGCAGTTTTTTGTTCAACATGATTCAACATGATTCCTTGAATTTTGCTTGCCAAACCAATTGCAAGTTTGATTTGGGAAATTAAAATTAGTTTCCAAAGCTACAAAGTTTGTAAATCTCCTTAGCCTTAATGTCCCTCTTGTTGTTACAAAGGAGACCTATTTAGGTTTACCTATTTCTTCACGAAGACTGTCTAAGGAAAGCTTTCACTCCATTACAACTAAATTTAATATTTTGATTAACTCATGGTATAATAGGTTCTTGTCTTATGCGGGTAGACTAACTTTAATTAAATCCATACTGACCTCCATCTGTTCCTATTTATACTCCCTGATAAGTTACTTCAGTCATTAAATTCTCTGGACAATAAAAAAATTCAAACAGGAAAAGTTCATTACTTGATTGGAAGACAGTGTCATCTCCTACTTATTTAGGGGGTTTAGCAATACATTCATTGAAAGAATTTAATCAAGCCTTGATACGAAACCTTGTATGGGAATTACTTCAAAAGCCTGACTCTTTATGGGTGCTTCTCAAAGCTAAATATTTTCCTAATTCAAACATTCTCCAAGCTTGTTCTAAACAGTTTTCCTCTAGTATTTGGAAAGGAATTTTAAAATGTATTCTTATTCTTATTGTTCTAACCATAGCTTCCATGTGAAGGATATCATTTTTTTCCTTCCACAATGCAGTTACAATTCTTAATGAAAATCATTCATTTATAGCTGAACAAGTATAAATGATATTTAGTCCACTTTCTTATAGCGAGCTTCGGGTATTATTAGCATTGGTGTTCTGCTTTATTATTTTATGTACCATGTATCATGAACTGGGAGTGGGAACCAGTTGAAACTATGAATAAATGCCATTGGAACAATCTCCCTTATATGTGTTTCCTTCAATCTTCATTTTCTAATTTTTTCCCTTTTCATAGGATATATACTAGATGCATCATTTTTAAAAAAATTTGCTTATCATTCTTTTGAATTGCTTTCTGGCCAAAAAGATCTTTTGAATTGCTACACTTCTGATCTCTATAACATGTAACACAATTCAATTTATGGCCAGTTAAGTTTATCATCTCGAACATGCAAACAAAATTGAAAACCGTAAGATGCCAACCGCGCTAGGGGCGCGGGCCCAAATGTAGTATTAAGAAAGTTGGTTGGAACACAAAAATTTTATAATACGATTGCTATACCTTACAATACTACCCCCAACTTTACTTAATATGTGTTTCTTTTCTCATATTTAATAAGGGTAAAAATTAGTCAAAGGTGTCTTGATTATGTCTAAACCAAGTTCCCACATGCAGCTCATGCCATGACTACTGTATCTCCTATCACACGTGTGGCTGGTTTGGACATACATGAGCTTAAATCTATTAAGTCTGCTCTTCGTATCCCTCATTGGTATGCTGCAATGCATGAAGAACTAGATGTTTTAAAACTCAATCATACATGGGATTTAGTACCAAATCCGCCTGATGCTAATGTCATAGGCTTAAAATGGGTGTTTAAAACTAAGCTTCATTCTGATGGCTCGGTGGAACGCTTTAAGGCGAGATTGGTTGCAAAAGGCTTCTCTCAAGTTCCTGGTTTGGATTTTGCGGAAACGTTTAGCCCCGTTCTAAAGCCTACTACTCTACGGTTACTACTTGCCATATCCAGTATGTTTTCATGGCCAATCCGCCAGTTTGATGTTAAAAATGCTTTTCTTCATGGAGTGTTCAAAGAAACTGTGTACATGGCTCAGCCTCCTGGCTTCACTGATCCTCAACATCCAGATTATGTATGTCGTCTCAATCGGTCCATCTATGGTTTAAAACAAGCACCAAGGGCTTGGTTTGATCGATTTACCTTTCATTTACTAAGAATGTGCTTTAGTTGCAGCCGTGCCGATTCTACTCTATTCACTCTTCACACCTCACAAGGTACTGCACTCCTTTTATTGTATGTTGATGACATTGTGATTACAGCAAGTAATGAGACACTCTTGTGTGAGATTATTCAGAATCTAAGCAAAGAGTTTGCCATCAAAGACTTGGGTTCTCTCCATTATTTTCTCGGTCTCGAAGTTACTCAATTTTCTGGTGGAATTTTTGTTTGTCAAACCAAATATGCCTGTGATCTTCTTCTTTGAGCATCCATGTTAGAAGCTTCAACAATTTCCACTCCTTTGGCTGTCAAAGAAAATTCCTCATCTCATGATAACGAGGCAGTTGATGCTACATCCTACCGTAGTATTGTAGGTGCTTTACAATATCTCACTATTACAAGGCCGGATATTTGTCATGCCGTGAACCGCATCTGTCAATTTATGCAAGCACCAACAATTGCTAATCTTTGACAGGTTAAGCGAGTTCTACGATATATTAAAGGAACTCTTAACCATGGTGTTACCTATCTTGCTCAAAGCTCATTGTCTTTATCAGCCTTTTGTGATGCAGATTGGGCTGGCTGCCTTGTTACTAGGCGAAGTACCACGGGTTTTTGTGTCTTCTTGGGTGCAAATTGTGTTTCTTGGAGTTCAAAGAAGCAAGCTACCATAGCTTGATCTACCGCAAAAGCTGAATATCTTGCTATGGCCTCTGCTACAGCGGAATTGGTTTGGATTACTTATTTGCTTCGAGACATTGGAATCTCCTTGAATTCTCCATCACAACTATTCTCTGATAATTTAAGTGCCTTACATATGTCTATTAATCCCGTTTTTCATGCACGAACAAAGCATATTGAGTTAGATTACCACTTTGTTCGGGAAAAGGTAGCACTTGGCACACTGGTTACTCGATTAATGCCTAGTTCAGACCAGATTGCAGACATTCTCACCAAACCTTTGCTGCGCAGACAGTTTCATCACCTTCGAGTCAAGCTTGGAGTCTCGGAACCACCTACCTCCAGCTTGCGGGGGAGTGTAGAGAAGGAAAGTCAAGGAAATCATAATGGTGACATCCAGATTTTAGCAAATGATCGAGACATTGACCAAGAGATTGATGGGAGCAAAATAAAAGGAATTGATAACAGCAAAACAAAAGGGATTGGTCAATACCAGAATCAATCACCAACTAAAGATAATTATGTCACATGATTCTAACCTTATATATGTGATTCATTGTAAATACATGTCTATATATATTGTGGTGCCCTTGTAAAGAAATTAAGTCAGGAAAAACAATTACAACCTATTCCATATTTTTCCTTTCTCTTCAGATATTAAATGGATGTCTAGGAACTCAATAAATGACTTAATTATTTTTTTCAAACATTCCCAGCCATTAAGTAATCTTAGAGTTTCAGGCATCATAGACCATCAAAAGAGGGAATGGAAGCTTGCAAAAGTTTTAGCCTATATCTCAACTTGTGTGATTGAACAAATTATAGCTATTCCTATTTCCGAAATCAATATTGAGAATGAAGACCAGATAATATAACTTTCTATCATCATTCGTGGCTACAAAAGGAGCTAGCCGATATCATTAATGGAATTTACTGAAGGATTATTACATAATTAAGCATATTGTTTCATTAAAAGTTCTGATCCTAATATTCTATCAGTCGAGATCACAAGTAAAAAATGTTGTCATAGTTATATCACAAGGAAAATAAAAATTTGGCACAATTTGAAAGGCTTAATTTGTGAGACCGCATGAAATCATTTTGTGCACTTGTTTGTTTGCTAGCTGTGAATATAAAATTGTGACAACATATTATAGCTATGAAGTCGGCACACATATTAGCTTCTCAGTAAGTATAAACGATCGATATAGCTCCAAGCTCGATTTAGCATTTCCTTACAACCATGGAGAAGCTGGAAAAGAGGATCCCGATCATATGAACCTGCCGGTGAATAAGTCCTTGATTTGTTATTTGCTAAGCCCAATTTCAATCAAAAACAAATTCTTTATTAAGAACAATAAGAGATTGGGAGCGTGCACAATAAATCTCCACCTCATGGCAAATAATAGTATGTTGAATTGGTCTTTTATTCATTGATAAAATTCTTGTAATGCTATACTTTTACGTGTGCACTATACGTTCCTTGAATTTTGCATGCCAAACCAATTGAAAGTTTGATTCGGGAAATTAAAATTAGTTTCCAAAGCTACAAGTTTGTAAATCTCCTTAGCCTAAATAATTTGTGAGATGACTTACGAAATTTTGAAGCTCCGAACAAACTCAAGCCTAAGAAGATAGAAGTTCAAATTTAGTACCAATCCAAGTACTATATATAAAATTGGAACAAGTCTAAAAAATCAAAATCATACTGGCAATCTCGATGGACTTAAAGACGTGTCTCAATACATGACAAGCATCCAGTCATCGTCGGGCCTTTGAAGAGGTAGAAATTAAATTTGACCAATGATCAAATGTTTTAATTGGTTAAAATTAATTATATTTTGGGGGTTTTTTTTTCCATGAAAAAGAGAATTATATTTTGGGTTTGGTCCATAAAAGTTAATTTGAATTAAATTCTAATTTCAACCCAATTAAATGGTAATTAAATTGACCCATTACAATTACAATTGCCCCAATACTACTCACGAGATAAACCCTAGCACTTTGTATATAAAAAAAAGGCCTCCACCTCTCAATTTCAGAAGAAAACACTAACTCCTCAGAAATTCCGAGCCACAAAAGTTCCTGACCATCTCTCCAAACTATCAAGTTCTCCACCAGCCTAGCAACTCCCTGTTTAAGATATGCGGAAACCTTCAACCATCCCTATCAAATCTGGGAGATGGAATTCGCTCACAAAGACTCCTACCTGTTTATTTTTCTTTAAATTAATAAAATCCTTATTTGCTCACCCTATTTATTTTCAGACACGAAAATTGCTCCTGACGAAGGACCAGAAAACAACGAAAGTACAAATATTTCCTGATGATTTGATCCAAGATATGATGGCGGCACTTCCAGTTTCGGTGCCGGTCGAAATCCTGGCAAGTTTTTCATTGTCTCGTCTGGTGAAACTTTTGGAAGATCGAGTGCAACGAGCTTGAATTTCCCCTGGAATCTCCAAGGCATGACAACGGTTGTTACTGCTGCTTGAGCCTGGTGAATGCCTGATATTGTGGAAAGAGAGTGTCAGAAATTACCGGTTCATCCCCGTTTAAGTAACAGTGCTCCGGCATACTATGGGTTTGGCTATTGATTATCTTCAAGCAGAAGGTTACCTCCATATCTATTCTCTGAAATCTAACTTGGAAAAGAATTCGTGGCTTCCCTAGGCATTTCATAGAATCCAAGTCAGGAATTCTTGTTGATGAGTTCCTTTATTGGAGGATTATGAGTAATAGTTTAGGGAAGTGGGTTCTTGGATTTAATCTTAAATCCGATAAGGCCACCTAATGATATAGCCGAGCAATTTGTTGCTTTTTTGGGTTTGGGGTTGATTGGAGGATGCCTAAGTTTGGCTCAACAATATCATAAAATCAGAGTATAGACATGTGGAAGCTGCTGACGGAAACATGTCAAAGTTGGATCATGAACAATGGTGCAATCCTCCTTACTTACTTCCACACTGACATGAGAAGATCCAAGAACATCGAGATTCCAAATCCATTTGTATGATCCGCTAAATGGCAAATTAAGACCAGGGATGAGGGATTATCGTCAAGCAATAACATATGATGTCGAAAGCTTGGTTTCACCCAAAGTGTGCAGTACTGAATCAAGTTTCACAGTGCAGTTTGAGACCAAACAATTTACTGACTTGCATGGAAATGATTGGTCCGACACTTTCCAGTCTTAGAGTTATATATTAATGTGGGGTTTTTATTTCATTGTTTTTTTTTTAATTTCTTTAACTGTTATATTTGAATTTTCAAATTGCGGTTTTGTTTTCTTAGATTATACCTCTCTTTTTTCTTTTTTGCCATAATTTCTTAAGCTAATGTTTTCCCTTTACTATCATCATATCACAATTTTCATCTCTGCCGAGACCTAATCTTCCTTGGAAAAAAATATGGAAACTCAAAGTACATATTAGTATAACCAAATTTTTTCTTTGGTTGTGTGGACATAACAAATTACCAATGACATCTTTATCTTTTCTTCATAGGAAAAGGATTATTCCACATAACTGTTGAGCTTTTTCTTCCTATAAGGTAGAAGACTCGGATCACATCTTCCCTGTATGTCCAAAATATAATTCTTTGTTAACTCTTTGTTAACTCTGGAAAATTGGAACTGGACACCAAGCCAAAACCATCATACGCTTCAATTATATAATATATTTCTCAAACATAAAACTTTTCTATCCACTCCATCTAGTAAGATACGACATGTGTCTTATTTTGCATCTCTATTATGGAAAATTTGGCATGCCAGAAATGAATTTACTTACAACAGCAAACCTGTCAATAGGATTGGTGTTCACTCTAGTATGATAGTATCATTTCTATCCTAAAACCTCTTCAACATATCCAAATGTCTGCTAGACCAACCTCCCAAGACCCTTTTCCTAACGATGTCATAATCTCATGGCCTCCACCACCTCGACTTTACAACAAACTAAACACTGATGGTATGGTATTGGAAACCCAAGTTTTGCTGGAGCAAGAGGAGTCTTTCGAGACTTCAATGGTGAATTCATGTTGGCTTTTTCAACTTATTTGGGAATCACAACAAACAATGTGGAAGAGCTTCAGGCGATTAGAAATGGATTGAAGTTAGCCAAAGAATTGAACATATTGAATTTGCAAACAATAATTAGAGACTGTTTGATAAATGTAGTGCGGCAATAGCCCGGACTATAAATAATGTTACTAGTTGTAGTTTTATCTTTGACTAATAAATAAATAAATCATGTGTTTTATGCACCAAAAAAAAAAAAAACTCCGTAGCCTAGATCTATATCTATACTATATATAAAAGGAAACTTTATATTTTCCGATTGTACTATTTTTTCAAATATATTTCTAAATTGTCATTATTAAATAATTTAATTATTCCATTATCAAAATAATGAAAATTTAGATTATCTCATTAATTAGGATCCAACGTGGCCAATAGAGATGTCCCACATCATCTGTAGCATCTGAATTTTCGTCCAAAACATTCTCCAAATCTGTTTAGGAGAAGATCAATTATGTCCAGAAATTTCAAGGTGAAAATCATCCACCAAAACCGCAGAATTAGGTCTCGAAATACAAAAAAGTTGTAGATCTCGGAATCCTCTTTCCAACAGTACCTCATTTAAATTTTTCTCAGCTCTAGATCAAAAGTTATGAATTTTCTTCCAAAACTGCTCTTGTGAAGTTCTCCTTTAAATAGGATTTAACAATGCTGCATCAGGGCTGAATCATTACTGCATTATAAAAACTAATTGGACTTATACTCCTACTTTTGGCTTCCATATTAACGAATTGAGTCTAAAATATCAGATTTAGACTTCAAGGCATCTGGCTTGACAATTTGGACTTCATGAATTCAAACGAGCCTAATGAGCCTTTTGGGCCGAAATGAGACAAAATCAATAGTTTCTCCAAATCTATCTATCTATACTGTATATAAAAGTACCAATAATGGAAAACTTATGTTTTCCGATTGTACCCTTTTTTTCAAATATATTTCTAAATTGACATTATTAAAATGTATTATTTAAAAATAAATTATAAGATTTCAATTTAGACCGAATTATAAGTTTGTAAAATTGATTTTCATTGATGAACATGCAAATTTCTATGAATAATCGGAAACTTTATGTTTTCTGATTATACCATTTTTTCAAATATATTTTAAATTGTCATTATTAAAATTTAGTATAATTTTATTATTTAAAAATTTATTAAAACTTTCAATTTAGACCGAATTTTTATAAGTTTGTCAAATTGATTTTCGTTGATAAACATGCAATTTTCCTTTACTATTATTTTTGAATTTAATATTTTACTTTTAATTTCAATTTTTAAATTTCAATAAAAAGATTAAACTAACACTAACACGTACAATACTATTGTTTGTGAAGCTCCATCTCTTCGTTATATAATGTTTTGCCTCATTCACTTTGTTCAATTGGAAATTGTTGAAATAGTAGAGGTGATATTATGATTTTGATTTTCTTGTCTCTGTGTGGTTATCAAAATTTCATAATATGATTATTATAATTTCAAATGAAAATTCCATAGTGTGGTTACCAAAATTTCATAGGATCGAGTTTTTAAAATTTCTTAGGAAGGTTATTGAAATTTCATAGTGTTGTTATCACAATTTTATAGAAAGTTTATCAAAGAAATTATCAAAATGTCATAGCTAGATTATAAGAATTTCATAGTGTGGGTAACAAAATTTCATGAGGAGGTTACTGATATTTCATGGGGAGGTTATCAAAATTTCATATGAAGGTTATAAAAGTCTCATCATAAGGAGTACCGAAATTTGATAGAAGGTTATCAAATCTCATAGAATGATTATCGAAATTTCATAGAGATAGGATTATCAAAACTTATAGGAAGATATTTCATAGTGTTGTTATCAAAATTTCAAAGCAAGGTTATCAAAATTACATAATGTGATTATCAAAATTTCATATAGGGGTCAGTAAAATTTTATAGAGAGGTTATCAAAATTTCATAAAGAGGTTATCAAATTTTCAAAATGTTATTGCCAAAATTTCATAGTAGTATTTATGGGGAGGTTATCAAAATTTCATAGTATAGTTACCAAATTAAGAAGGTTATTAAACGTTTATTATGGAGTAATCAAAATTTCAGTGAGGATATCAAAATTTCATAGTTTAGGGTCATTTGACATTGTTTACGTTTTTCTGTTTTTTATTATTGTTTCGTTTTCGTTTTATTTCTGTTACGTTATCAATTTTTTGAAAACAAAAACATGTTTAAATAGATACATTTTTGTTGCATGTTTTTAAATAAAAAAAGTCAAAAAATTTGGTGAAAATGTATTTCTGTTACTATTCATCAATGTGTTTCCGTGTTTTGAAAGTGTTTTGGAAAAACGTGAAAATACAAAATTCTTATTTCCATTTCTTTCCAAAATACTGATTCTGTTTCCAAAATTTTTGAAAACAGAAACAGTCTATCAAACATGTGTTCACTGTTTTGTTTCTAAAAACATAAAATTGGCAACAAAAAACAAAAAACAAAAACGAATGCGAAACGGATCCTTAGTTTTCAAAATTTCATAAGAAGGTTATCAAAATTTCATAGTATGTAGATCAAAATTTCATAGGGAGATTAACAAAATTTCATAATGAGGTTATAAAAAAATCATAAGGAGGTTATCAAAATTTGTAGTTATCATAAGGAGGTTATCAAAATTTTATAGGGAGGTTTATTAAAATTTCATATCGAGGTTATCACAATATCATAATGTAATTATCAAAATTTCAGAGTGTCATTACTAACAATTCATATGGAGATTTTTAAATTTTCATAACGTGGTTATCAATATCATATGGAGGTTATCAACATCTCATAGTGTTGCTTATCAAAATTTCATTGGGAAGTTATCATAATTTCATAGTGAGGTCTTCAAAATTCCTTAGGGAGGTTAACAAAATTTCATAAGAAGGTTAAAAGAAATTTATAAAAAAGAATCTCGAAATTTCATAATATCGTTATTAAAATATCATAGGAAGGTTATCAAAATTTCATAAGGAGGTCATAAAAAATAGTGTAATTATCATAATTTAATAGGGAGGTTATCATAATTTCATATGAATATTTCATTTAAATACGTTGAGTCACATGCAACGCACGTGAAAGTTAAAACTAGTAATTTGTAAGACTACGAAATTTTGAAGCTCCGAACAAACTCAAGCCCAATAATACAGAAGTTTAAATTTAGTACCAATCCAAGTACTATAAAATTCGAACAAGTCTACAAAAAGAAAAGAAAAAAACTGATGGCCTTGATGGAGTTCAAGACAGGGGCGGAACCAGAAATTTTTCTTTGGGGGGGGCCAACTATAGTGTATATATATAAGCAAATATCTAAAACTATATATCCATGTATATCAATTAATGTTAAAATACAAATAGTATATGAGAATATATACTAATATATAATGTAAACAAAAGAATTTAATGTCATGAATCAACACCAACTTTATTAGGTAACAATACTATGAATTCATGGTAGAAAAAAATTACTATAAATACATAATTAATTCTTAAAATAGATTGAGAGAAATTAAAGAAATTTTGAATAATGTTAATATGAAAGAGAGCTAATTACTTATAAATATTTCCATGGGGGCTAACTTGGAAAAGAAAAAATCAGGGGGAGCCAAAGCATAATAAAACCATTTTTTGTTGATGGGAAACAAACTACACAAAATGTACTTTCATTGGGGGAGGGGGGGCCATGGCCCCTGCTGCCCCCCCTTTCCCTCCGCCACTGGTTCAAGACGTGTCTCAATACATGACAAGCATCCAGTCATCCAAGAATTTGAGTCGGGGCTTTGTAGAGGTAAGAAATTAAATTTGACCAATTAACAAATGTTTTTGTTGGTTAGTAAATTATATTTTTGGTTTAGTTCATAAAAGTTAATTTGAATTAAATTCTAATTTCTGATGTAAAAGGATATTCTTGCTAGGAATTGGAATTGTATCTACCAACATACCTTACGAGAGGGGAACTTTTGTACGGATGTTCTGTCGAAGATAAGGTTTGAGTTGGACACTGAGCTCCAAGTGTTCAGAGAACTACCTGATTCTGTTTGTGGGGCTCTTGTTGCCGATGCTCAGGGGGTGGCTTCCCCTGGGGCTTTATCTTGAATTAGTTATTTTAATTTTCGGTTTTCACCAAAAAGAAATTAAATTCTAATTTGAACCCAATTAAATGGTAATTTTTTTTGCCATAATTAAAAAATGGTAATTAAATTGACCCATTCCCCAATACTAACAAAATAAACCCTAGCACTTCGTATATATAAAAAAAATAAAAAAAATAAAATAAAAGCCTCCACCTCTCAAATCCAGAAGAACACTAGCCAACAAACTCCGTGTTGAAGATATGGCAAACCCTTCAACCATGCCAATCAAATCTGTGTGTTTATTTTTGCTAAAATTAATAAAATCCATATTTGTTCACCCTGTTTTCTGCCTTTATTTTCAGACACGAAAATTGTGTGCATGATGGCTGAAGAAGAAGTCGAAAACAACAATACTACAAATTATATTATTAGCTGATGATATAATCGCAGACATAATGGCGGCACTTCCAGTTAAATCTACATTGCCTTTTCGATGCTTGTCGAAATCCTGGCAAGCTTTTCTGTTAGGTTTTTTTTGCCTCAAATCCTAATTAGATTTGGTTTAGGATTTTTCTAGAGTTTTCTGATTGGTGGACAAGAATCCTAATAGGAAAGGGATTCTTGGAGTCCAAGTTTGTGTTAGTATAAATAAGCAGTTTCTGTTTAGTTTTTTGGTGTGTGCTGAGTGCATATTTTCCTTTCCTTTTTATGTCCTATGAAGGTGTTTTTATGACTATTTGAGGTAATTTGCTACTTAGTTTATTCCTTTATGTGTTTTAGGTACTTAAAAGGAGAATTAGAGTCAAAAGAAGACATATGGGAGCAATTAAGTAGATTCCTGCATCAACCTGGAGCGGGTCGAGATCAACTTCTGCAAAAGGGTCGACATTCACCAAGGAGCAAGCAAGAAATTTTCCTGTCTCAACCTGCTGTCTCAACCTGTTGTTAGTGAAAACTCGACCTGCCAACGGGGTCCAAACAGGCTGTGCAAATCAAGGCAGAAATTGGATGGAAAGCACGTGGACTCAATTTCTTTTGGGCTTAATAATATACCAGCTGGACATATGATATGTTGGGCCTTTACCCATGCTATTTAAAATTATTTTTAGAATTTTATGGCAAAATCGTAATTTGCCAAAAGCTAGAAAATTAGGTTAGACATTTAAAAGGAGCCGCATGCCTTGGAATCAATTCGACTTGGAAATTGGAATTTGGCTTTGGGGGCTGAAACGTTAAGCTTTAATTCTAGTTTTTAGGTTTTCTTTATTTTTTTTTCTATAAATACTCAAGAATGGAGACTTTCTTCATTCTTGGTTATTTTGTATTCTTTCTTTTCTAGTTAATTCAGTTTTAAAACTTTCAATCTCTTGGGTATTTGATTTGTGAGGCTCTGTACTTATTCATCTATCTTGTAAGTATTTCAATTTTCTCTTAATTATTTGAATGATTTTATGCTTGATTATTTACAATGGCCATCTATTTAATTAGGTATGATTTCTATTGTTAGATGAGATTCCTATATGCAATCGTAGGTAATTGAATCCCAAGTAACAACTTAGAGTAGCCTTCTAAGAGAATCTTGAATATAGATTGAATGTTGCCTATATTAGTGAGCACTGTCTATTGTTGGCTAAGATCTTTCTAGTTCTTAAAGCAATTGGTTACTTGAATCTGGTAGATGCTTGGAACTAGGTTAGTACACCTATTAGGATTTAGTCTAGGACTTGCGTCATGACTAATGAAGACTAAGGAAAGATAGGGATTAATAGTCGATGACGTTAATCTACGCCACCTATTTATAAGTTAGATATCAATTGATGCCAAGGATCAAATCCTTTTATCCCAAGAGTGCGATTGTCTTGAAATTGGAATATATATATTTAATTGTTTCTTTAATATTCCTACTAGTTTAATTTGTGTTTTATTTAGTTGGTGAATTAAACTAAAATGGGGGGGTTTTATGGAGAAATTAATTAAACTAAATAAAACACAAATTAAATTAGTAGGAATATTAAAGAAACAATTAAATATATATATTCCAATTTCAAGACAATCGCACTCTTGAGATAAAAGGATTTGATCCTTGGCATTAATTAATATCTAACTTGGTAAATAGATGGCGTAGATTAATGTCAAACGCCCATTAATCCCTATCTTTCCTTAGTCTTCATTAGTCATGACGCAAGTCCTAGACTAAATCCTAACAAGTTTACTAACCTAGTTCCAAGCGTCTACCAGATTCAAGTAACCCATTGCTTTAAGAACTAGAAAGATCTTAGCCAACAATAGACAATGCTCACTAATATAGGCGACATTCAATCTATATTCAAGATTCTCTTAGAGGGCTACTCTAAGTTGTTACTTGTGATTTGATTACCTACGATTGCATATAGGAATCTCATCTAACAATAGAAATCATACCTAATTAAATAGATGGTCATTCTAAATAATCAAGCATAAAATCATTCAAATAATTCAATTTGAAATACTTACAAGATAGATGAATAAGTTCAGAGCCTCACAAATCAATACCCAAGAGATTGAAAGTTTTAAAACTGAATTAACTAGAAAAGAAAGAATACAAAATAACCAAGAATGAAGAAAGTCTCCATTCTTGAGTTTTTATAGAAAAAAAATAAAGAAAACCTAAAAACTAGAATTAAAGCTTAACGTTTCAGCCCCCAAAGCCAAATTCCAATTTCCAAGTCGAATTGATTCCAAGGCATGCGGCTCCTTTTAAATGTCTAAACTAATTTTCTAGCTTTTGGCAAATTACGATTTTGCCATAAAATTCTAAAAATAATTGTAAATAGCATGGGTAAAGGCCCAACATATCATATGTCCAGCTGGTATATTACGCCCAAAAGAAATTGAGTCCACGTGCTTTCCATCCAATTTCTTCCTTGATTTGCATAGCCTGTTTGGACCCCGTTGGCAGGTCGAGTTTTCACTAACAGCAGGTTGAGACAGCAGGTTGAGACAGGAAAATTTCTTGCTTGCTCCTTGGTGAATGTCGACCCTTTTGCAGAAGTTGATCTCGACCCGCTCCAGGTTGATGCAGGAATCTACTTAATTGCTCCCATATGTCTTCTTTTGACTCCAATTCTCCTTTTAAGTACCTAAAACACATAAAGGAACAAACTAAGTAGCAAATCACCTCAAATAGTCATAAAAACACCTTCATAGGACATAAAAAGGAAAGGAAAATATGCACTTAACAAATTCCCCCACACTAAATTCTTGCTAGTCCCTAGCAAGCTAGAAAACAAAACAAAAACTAAAAATTAAACAAAACTAAAGACAAGCAAACAAATGCATATGCAAACAAACACTCTAAAATCAAAAAGGAAAATCACATGCAACAAATAACTTAGTTCCATTTTCGTAGGCACACGGTGGTTTTTAGCGTAAACCACAAGCCTTTAAACCCCTAAGTGTCCCTAGAGGAGGAGTATAGTCTCCTGAGGGCTTACTTGACTAGAACAACACCCACAAACATTATGTAAAAGAATTTCACTAGAGAAGCAAAAATTTTGAAAAGCCAAAAATTTTTGAAAAATTTTAAAAATTGTTTTTGAAAAACAATCTCTAGTAAAAGATGAAAAGAATAGACCTTTAAAATAGACATTTCCCTCCCCCACACTTAAATAACACATTGTCCTCAATGTGAAAGTAGTTGCTAAAATAATCAACCAAAAATGTGTTTTGATCAAAAAGAATTTTGAAAATGTGGAGTACACAAAAGGTTATCTCAAAAATTCATCCACTAATTGTAGAAAGGTTAGTAAAAATTCAAATGTAATATAAATCAAATAAAAATATGCTCAAAAATCCAATCAAAATATTATAGGGTTCATCATACCTTAATAGGTATTTATAATCCACTCATAATAGTATACTTATCATAGGCTTGCAAAAACTATCCAATCTCCACTAAATATTAGCTCAAATGAAATAAAGCATAGTATACACAAGAACTAGAATGCATTAATAATAAGGGTTGTAATGGGGCTAATGGGTAAAGTGGACTATCAAAGAAAGGGTAAATAATATATCAAAAATATCACAAGAAAGGTGAAGTGAAAATAATCATCGGCAAATATATCAATGAGTAGCCCAAACTTGGCTCCAAGAACTTCAACTTTCTTCTTCCTTCTTAGCTTTACCAAACAATGAATGCTCAAATGAATGTCCATAACTATAAGCACAAGTGTTGTTGTTTTTTTTTTTTCCTTGGTGGTTGCATTTTATGCTCTCCCACCTCAAGTTACTAACTTGATATATATTTTCTATTAACACTTTTCAATTGAATCACTTGGACATCTACTCAACCCTTAGAATAGGATCTCTAACTATGAAATAGAAGGAATCCCTCACAAACAACCGATTTCCATGCTTTAGCCAAGAACCAACAATGAAACAAGTGATCAAATTTCACCAATCAAGAGATAATAAGGCTAAGAGAAAACTTGTCTTTCTTTAAAAGGGTTAGGGTTCTTTGGGATAATGTGGCTAAGAACAAAGAATATATCAAATATCGGCTATAACCAAGAAAAAGGCTCAATGGGGTTCACTACTATGGTCTTTCAAAAAGGTAAGCAAAAATTAGGCACAAGTTCAATCCTAAAATGCATGTTTTCTAGTTCCATAGAAGTGTATACTATAAAAGATAATGAGCTAAATATATAAATAGCCTCGAAAGGATAGTCAAGCAAGTTCTAGAAGTAATACTCTATGAAAAACTCCCTATAAATTTCAATCAAAGAATAATCTTGCATATGAAAATTTGAAATATATTACAAATGTCTTAATACTAAACTAAACCATGCCAAACTAGCTTTCATAGATAAATCAAAGAGATAAGACAATGTGTATTCAAAACAATTTTAGAATTTTTGAAAACAGTTTCAAAAATCAATGAATTGTTTTAAAAATCTTTTGGTTAGATCAATAGCAAAACATTAAGTACAAAGGTGGGAAAACAATTATCAATAACATGACATATGCAGTACTTAATCTATCAAGAAAGTGTGCACCCAATCCAATAAATCAAGCAAACATAACATTAAGCACAAAATATCATAGCATGTCTTATATAAGGTTCTAAACATGAAATATGCAAAAATTAATTAAAAGCTAATTAACATAAAATTCAAAACAAAAACAAAAATAAATCATTGGGTTGCCTCCCAACAAGCGCCTTTGTTTAATGTCTTTGGCTAGACTTTTCCATTCTCTATTCATCAAGGAGGATCTTTCCACCTCAATGCAAAAATCAAATATGAACAAAATCGAAAGATATGAACATATAAGAATAAAAGAAAATTAAAGAGATATGGAAGGAAGTCACCTATTTTGCTTAAAGGAACTCCATGAATGACTAGTAAAGCCAATGCCCTTGTTGTTGCCGTGGTGGGTTTGTGCAAGAGCTTCTTCAAGTGAAAGAAATTGATTTTAGACTCCTCTTGCATTCTCAGCATCTTGGCAACATTGTTAAATTTGCAGGCATCATCATTCATAAAGAATGGCTCCATTGTCACCCATTCGTCATATGAATCATTACCATTGAAGCATCCAAACTTCAAAAACTTTTCAATCCCTAGGAAATCTTGATTCCCACATCTCAAAAACTCAATTGGAGAAGATCTATCAATCATATCGACTTCGGATGCGGAATTTCCACTTAAATTTGGCTTGGGAAGGAGTTGAGGTTGATTAACTGAAGAAGATATCTCATTAAGTTTGTCTTGGAAAGTTTCTGTTTCGACCCCTAAAAAGGTCGAGTTCGACCCCTCCACGGGTTGAGACAGGAGATTTTTTTGCCCAGTTCGACCTTCTGCAGGGTCCAGTTCGACCCTTTTTGAGGTTGAAACAGATTTTGTTTTCTCTTCTTTTTCAGCTTTATTCTCACCTTGGTTCACTTCCCATGCTTCATTTTCTTCTTCCTCGAGGGTATTGAGGTCAGATTCAGCCCTTCCCAAGGAATCAACAAGTTGTCCCACTTGATTTCCTAGATCTTGTATTTCTTGTTCATATATCGATAATTTTTGTTTAATTAACGATTGTCCTTTAGCAAGTAAGGATGTTCCCTCAACAAGTTTTTCCATAAAAGCCACAAAGTGTGCAGGAATCTGTTGTTCCTCCAATGGGTGATAACTTGCATATGACTCATAACACGAACTAAGAAAATGTTGACCTCCATGTTCCATAATAATGAAAATATAAATTAAGTTCAAGGAGTGAGGAAACCAAATTTATCCAATAATTCTTCAACACTTGAATGGAGGGGTGACTTGTAAAGCAGTACTTGATGCCTAAACCTGCAAAATTAACAAAAAACAAAAAAAAATACGAAACAAAACAAAACTAAAGGAAAGTAACAAAACAAATGAGTTCCCCGGCAACGGCACCAAAATTTGATGGGTGTCGTATTCCACCAAAAATAAAAATCATACAAACCTATAGATAGGGTAAGTACGAGTCGGTCCCACAGAGAACTATTGTTTTAATTACATTTCCTAGAGTTGTGAATTAAACTAAAATGGGGGGTTTTATGGAGAAATTAATTAAACTAAATAAAACACAAATTAAACTAGTAGGAATATTAAAGAAACAATTAAATATATATATTCCAATTTCAAGACAATCGCACTCTTGGGATAAAAGGATTTGATCCTTGGCATCAATTGATATCTAACTTATAAATAGGTGGCGTAGATTAACGTCATCGACCATTAATCCCTATCTTTCCTTAGTCTTCATTAGTCATGACGCAAGTCCTAGACTAAATCCTAATAGGTGTACTAACCTAGTTCCAAGCGTCTACCAGATTCAAGTAACCCATTGCTTTAAGAACTAGAAAAATCTTAGCCAACAATAGACAATGCTCACTAATATAGGCAACATTCAATCTATATTCAAGATTCTCTTAGAGGGCTACTTTAAGTTGTTACTTGGGATTCAATTACCTACGATTGCATATAGGAATCTCATCTAACAATAGAAATCATACCTAATTAAATAGATGGCCATTGTAAATAATCAAGCATAAAATCATTCAAATAATTAAGAGAAAATTGAAATACTTACAAGATAGATGAATAAGTACAGAGCCTCACAAATCAAATACCCAAGAGATTGAAAGTCTTAAAACTAAATAACTTAGAAGAAAAAGATTACAAGAGATCCAAGAATGAAGAAAACCTTCATCCTTGAATTTGGAATAAAAAGTAACGTGAAAACCTAAAACCTAAATCTCCCAAATTCACGTTTCCAAGCTAAAAGCAAAATTTCATATTCTGGAATTAAAAGTTCTCTAAATCATTCGGCTGCCACCAATTATATACCTAATCTATTTTTAGGTTTTTGGCAAATTTTACGATTTTGCCACCAAATAAAATCCTAAAAACAATAATTGTATATAGCATGGGGTAATTACGTTTTTCCCAAAGCTCAAACATATTACATGTCCAGCTGGAATTAATTCCAGTCCAAAAGAGTTGAGCCCACGTGATTTGCAATTTCCAGCTTTAATTGATTTTGCAGCCTGTTTCGACCCCGCGGCAGGTTGAGTTCGAGGTTGATTTCGACCCGCTCCAGGTTGAAACAGAATTTTTTCCAACTTGTTCTAAATAGCTCCAATTTAGCTCCTTTTGCCTTGAAACACTCCAATATGTACCTAAAACATAAATATGAATAAATTAAGCATCAAGTACATAGAAATAGGCACATAATCAAATAGAATTAACATATAAAATATAGGAAAATATGTGCCTAACAGTGTGTGAGAGAGAATCTGTCAGATTGAAAGAGAGAGAAAAAGCTGTGATAGCTTTTTATGTTGTTGTGAGAGAATCACCCATGTTGGGTTGATTAGATTGAGAGTTTGCGAGAGAGATTGTTATGATTAGTGATTGTATTTGATTGATTTGATAGTGCAGATTTGTGGCATAGGTCCACAAGAAAATTTGCTTTGTTGTTTTCCGCTTTAATTATTTGTTTGGTTAATTCCTAGGATATCCGAAGTTACAACAAGTGGTATCAAGAGCCTGGTTGATTAGAGATGACAGAAAGCACCGGATCAGCTTTGAAGTTTGAAATTGAGAAGTTTAATGGAACGAACAGTTTTCATATGTGGCAGAGTACGGTAACAGATATGTTAGTACAACAAGGATTGGGAGATGCGCTTGAAGCAGATAAGCCTTCAGTGATGGATGACAACAGGTGGAAAGATATTCAACGAAAAACAGTAAGTACAATTCGTTTGTCTCTTACTACTGAAATTAAGTATGATGTGTTAGATGTGAAAACCCCAAAGGAGTTGATGGATAAGTTGGAGTCGATTTATATGTCAAAATCGATTACTAACATGTTGTGTTTGAAGAGAGAATTATTTGGGTTGAAGATGAAGGTGGGAACAAGTTTAAGGGCACACCTAAACGAGTTCAATAGATTGGTTACTCAGCTGGCAAGTGTTGATGAAGTCATGAAAGAGGTTGATAAAGCAGTTTTGTTAATTAATTCTCTTACCGATAGGTATGATCCTGTGACTGGAGCTTTGATGGTTGGTAGAAAAACCCTGAGCTTGCAAGATGCAATTTTTGAATATGATAGATTGAAAGAAACTGAAAAGAAGGATGAAGAGAATGGTGCTCTCACGGTGGAACGTGGAAGGACTAATGGAAGAGATTATAAGAATGATTGAAGATCAAAAGGTAGATTTAATGAAAGAGGAAGATCAAGTTCGAGGCCAAGAGTAGATATGAGTAGTAAGGAGTGCTATTATTGTCATGAGATGGGGCACGTAAAAGCCTACTGCAAGAAGTTAATGGAAGATTTGGGGGATTTCATGAAATCTAAAGAGAAGAATAAGGGTGGTGTTAATGTTGCTGCAGCTGCTGCTAGTGAGAAATATTCTGATGAAGAAACTGTTGTTTTGATGGTACAAGAAAAAAAGAAAGACACTAGAGATATGTGGGTGTTTGATTCTGCTTGTTCTGAACATATTTGCACAAAGAAAGAATGGTTTTCGAAGCTTGAAAAATGTGATAAGCCTGTTTACATGGCTAATAATGGCGAAGAAAAAATTGAAGGCATTGGGAGTGTGAAACTTCGTTTGCATGATGGAAAGTGTCAAGATGCTTAGGAACGTGAGGTATGTTCCAAAATTTACAAGGAATTTGATTTCGCTTGGAAAGTTGGATAGCTTGGGTTATGGATATTCTTGCCGAGGTGGAGGCTTGAAGATCACCAAAGGTTCGATGATTGTGATGAAAGGAGTGAAGAATTCGAAGAATTCGAAGAATTTGTATGAGTTGATTGGAAGCATAATTAGAGGAGATGGATCGGTATCTTCACATCAAATTGAGAAGAAGGATGTGGATTTGCCAACAAAGAAGAAAGTCACATTTGTGGATTTGGTTAAAAGGTGGAGCGATTAAGTTTTGATGAAGGAATTTGAGTCAAGGTGGAGATTGTTAGGTTTTTTGCCTCAAATTCTAATTAGATTTGGTTTAGGATTTTTCTAGAGTTTTCTGATTGGTGGACAAGAATCCTAATAGGAAAGGGATTCTTGGAGTCCAAGTTTGTGTTAGTATAAATAAGCAGTTTCTGTTTAGTTTTTTGGTGTGTGAGAGAGAATCTGTCAGATTGAAAGAGAGAGAGAAAGTTGTGATAGCTTTTTATGTTGTTGTGAGAGAATCATGGTTGATTAGATTGAGAGTTTGCGAGAGAGATTGTTATGATTAGTGATTGTATTTGATTGATTGATAGTGCAGATTTGTGGCATAGGTCCACAAGAAAATTTGCTTTGTTGTTTTCCGCTTTAATTATTTGTTTGGTTAATTCCTGGGATATCCGAAGTTACAACATTTTCTTACCAGCCCTTGCTTCATCAACAAGCATCTCATCCAAACCAAAACCAAATATTGTCTTGTCTGGTGAAACTTTTGGACTGATATTTAAGCACGAAGCAAACAAGCAAATCGAGTTTGAATTTCCCCTAGAATCTCCAAAGGAGAACAAATTAGATATGTTAGGTTCTTGCAACGGTTGTTACTCCTAATTGAGCCTGGTGAATGCCTGATATTGTAGAATCCAAGCACCAGAGAAAGTCAGCAATTACCGGTTCATCCCCGTTTAAGTAACGGTGCTCTGGCAAACTATGGGTTCGGCTATGATCAATCTACCGATGATTTCAAGGTAATAATATTCGATTATATTCTAAACAAACATCTTCAAACAGAAGGTTTCCTCCATATCTATTCTCTGAAATCTAACAACACTTGGAAAAGAATCTGTGGCATCCCTATGTTTTTCAGAGATGAATCCAAGTCAGGAATTGCATGTTGATGAGTTCCTTTACTGGAGTACTGTAAGTTTTTGTTTGGGGAAGTGGGTTCTTGGATTTAATCTAAAAGGGGCGTGGCCAAGTGGTAAGGCAACGGGTTTTGGTCCCGCTATTCGGAGGAATGTTTTTTGGGTTTGGGGTTGATTGGAGGATCACTAATTTTGGCTCAAAATCATAACGGATTGAGCATAGGCATTTGGAAGCTGGTGAAAGATCATGAGAGTCATCAAAGTTGGATAAAGATAATGTCAATTATGAATCTGGAAGGATTGCCAAATCCAGATTGTTGGGTGCCATATTGCATTATGAACAATGGTGAAGTCCTCCTTACTTACCTTGACACCGATATCTTCCTCCATGGAGAAGATTCAAGGAAATTGAGATTCTTCCAAATCCAATTGTATGATCCAGTTAATGGCAAATTAAGACCAGGGATAAGGGATTATCGTCAAGCAATAACATATGTCGAAACCTTGGTTTCACCCAAAGTTATTGACTCAAGTTCCACAGATTGAGACCATAGGATTTACTGACTTATATGGAAAGGATTGGTCCGATAGTTTTAGTGTTTTTAGTGTCATGGCGCTAAGATCTACAATGGGGCTACCAAAGGCTGAAACTATTATGTTTCAGTAAGGATCAATTGCTCTTTTCTTACATTATATTATATTAATGTCTGAAGGTTTTTTTTGTTTTTGGATTTCTTAACCCTTGTTATATTTCAATTTTGATTGTCAAATTGCGTTAAGTTTCTTTTGGGTTTTGTTTGTTTAATTATATCTCTCCTTTTCTATTTGCCATCATTTCTTAAATTCACAAAAGTATGTTTTCTTTTTCTCTACTCTATAAACATATATGTTAATTATTAAATGTATATCCTGGCAAACATGTTAAATTATAATGTTGCAATTTTCACATTAACGAAACTTGAATACTAGTGATATAGTCTTTTACTATAGTAGTATTTCTTTTCACAAGATATTAAAGACCTTCTTTTGTCAGATTAATTTTAAAAATGGTAATAATTACTCCCACCCAAATCATTATTGCGTTTTCGATGTCTGTCGAAATCCTGGCAAGCTCTTCTTACCAGCCCTTGCTTCATCAAGTACCTCAATCAAACCAAAACCAAATCCCAACGACTCACTGTCTCTTCTGGTGAAACTTTTCGACTGATTAAGCAACAAGGAAATAGGAAAATCGAGTCCAAACTTGAATTTCACCTTGAAATCTCCAACGCAGTCCAAGCTTGAATTTGCTTTAAAATCTCTATGGTGTGATGTTTTCTTGGACAAAGATGTTTTAGGTTCTTGAAACGGGTTGTTACTCCTACTTGTGCATGGTGATGAAGGCCTGATATTGTGGAATCCAACCACAAGAGAGTGTCAGAAGCTACCCTTTCTTGCCCTTTAAGTAACCAAGTACAGGGTAATTTCGGGTTCAGGTATGATCAATCCACTGATGATTTCAAGGTCATAAGATTCCATTATGGTAGGAATAGTCATAATAAATCATAATATGTGGTGGATAATATCTATTCTTTGAGATCAAACACATGGAAAAGAATTAATGGCTTCCCTCAATAGATAGTGTTTATAGATCAATCCAAGTCAGGAACTCTTGTTGATGAGTTCCTTTACTGGACTGTGGAAAGCAGTTTATTAGGGAAGTGGGTTCTTGGATTGCACCGAATTGAGTCTATTTTGGATGGGATTGTGGTTGTGAAATGCACGCGCCGTTACTAAAATTTTAAATTTTCGTCCAAAATAGGTCCAATTTGGTGCATTGCTTACATTTAAACCCAATTTGGTCATGTTCAAAGGTTTAAGCTCAAATTAAGCAAGTTTCGAAAGGTTTAGACCCAATTTTGACATTAGTCTTTATTAAGAATATAAGGTTGTTGATATGTTTGATAGCATCATAGCTTTTTTTATAATCTTTGTAACTATTTTAGTGACCTTGAATAGGGAAATTGGACATATTCATTAACCAAACGATGCTTATAAGGTCGTTGAATTTGTTGATCCCATTATATTTTTTTGATAACATTTATAACTTTTATTAAAACCTTCGATAAAAAAAATTGGTAGCCAAATTACTAATTAAGGATATAAGAGTATTGAATTTCTTGATAGCACTATAACTACTTTGATATTGGTAAACTTTACTAAACTTTAGTAATTTTTAAGTTAGAATATTGGTAACCTTTAAATCTTATAAAAAGTTACTAAAATTACCCAAGATATAAGGTTACTAAGTTTGTGAAAAGTATTATCACTATTTTGATAACTTTGATAGCTTTTTTTAACATGCATTATTGATTAAATTTATTAAAAATAATAAGATTATAAGATTACTGAATTTGTTGATATGACTAACTTTTTTATAATCTCCACTATAGTTTTACTAATCTAGATATAATCTTCACTATAGTGAAAGGCTATTAATGAAAGGCTGCTAAACTTTCTAAGGATGTTAGGTTATTAGATTTCCTCATATAGTATGATAACCGTTTTTTTTATAACCTATATATGACTTTTCGGCAACTTTAGACATGAGAATTAGCAAGCCAACTGTCATTATTGATAAAAAGGCTTAATGTACTTTTCCATCATTGAACTTTCTGTAAAAAGTTAAATAAGCCCATAAACTTCAATTTTGACTAATTGCACCCCTGAACTCTGAAATTTGGTCAGATAAGCTATTTTGCTGCTAACATGCCACGTGGCCTGAAAATGCTCCGTTAGCTTATGGTTAATTTTCTAGAAAAGAAAAAAAAATATGAAGTCATTTTTAGAGAATTTATTTTCATGCCACCGGTTATTTTTTTTTTAAAATTACTTTTATAAAATTTACCCTAAATTAACATGACATTTTCATAATGTAACCAATTTCCATCTAAAAATGGCTAATTCCCATCTAATTGTTAACGGAATTTAACCAATTTCTATCCGGACGAGCTAATTTGTCCATATTTTGCAAGTTTAGTCATGAAATTGGCAATTTCGCAAGTTCAAGAGCTAAATTATCCTTTTCTTATAAGTTCAAGGGTCAAAATAACTACCACAATGGGAAATTACTAATTTCCACCGAGCATATAAAATGTGAGCTTCTCCGAAACTCAAATCTTCAAAACTAGTGAGTCTTCAGTTAATGCTAGCAATGAACTCCCAAAGGTCTCAATGTACAAATTTAGCTCAAAGTGTTGCTCGCTTAAAAAAAATGATGAGAATGGAAACAAAAGAGAAATAAATGCTTTATTGACTTGAACCTTGAAGTGTGACTAATTTCTCTCTCTTGAATGAATTAAATCAACATTGTAGACCTCTATATATACTCGGACAAAAAAAAAGACAATTGGGCTTAATTTGGTGAGGGAAAGCTCTTCTCTTTTTCAGATTTTTGAAAATAGCTAGCTGTTATACTATTGTCAGGCCTAATAATCGGAATTCCGAATTTATTAGTACATGTATAACTTTTTTCATAACCTTTATAGATTTTTCCCGTGATTGAGCATTGTAAATTTGATAACATAAATTATTGATTATTGTTATCAACTTATTTATAATTAAATGTTACTAGATTTGTTGATAAATATAAAGCTTTTTTGTAACTATATTATAAAATTTGATAGCTTGCATTTTTTTTTATAAATTGTTACCTAATTAACTCATAATTAATAATGAAAATTCACTTAATTCTCCTGTTCATGTAGAGTTTTTTTGATAAAAATATATAACGAATTGTAAATTTGATAACTTATATTATCGATAAAATTTAACAAATTACTTATAATGAAAATTGGATAAATTTATTCTCAATAATATTTAATAATTTAGAGAAATTTAATATTTTCAAAATTAACAATTACATTATATTAAGCAATATGTATCTTAGTAAAAACTTAAACCCCACGTGTGAAATCCTAGCAAGCTTTTCTTATCAGCTCCCCGCTTCAACAAAGCAAAACCAAATCTGACGATATGCATCGACTCATTGTCTCTTCGGGTAAAACTTTTCGATTTTTCAAGTGCGGAACAAATAAGGAAATCGAGTGGACCAAGCTTGAATATCCCCTGAAATCTCCAAAGCAGGACATTGCAGGTTGTTGCAACGGGTTGTTACTCCTAGTTGAGCGTGGGCCTGGTGAAGAATGTCTGATATTGTGGAATCCAAGCACAAGAGAGTCTCAGAAAATACCCTTTCCAAGCTTTTTAAGTAACCATGTTGTTCTAGGAGACTTTGGGTTCGGCTATGATCAATCCACCGATGATTTGAAGGTCATAATATTGGAATATAATGATTTCGTCCACATCATCTAACACCTGGAAAACAATATGTGGTTTCCCATTCTATCTAGTAGATCAATCCATGTCCGGAACTTTTGCTGATGAGTTCCTTTACTGGAGTGCTGCAAGTAATTTAGGGAGTTTGGTACTTTGGATTTAATCTGAAAACTGACAAGTTTGACAAGATAAGGCCACCTAATAATATAGAAAATCAATGGAACCCTTTCGGTTTGGGGGTAATTGGAGGATGCCTAAGTTTGGCTCAAAATCACAACGGATTGAACATAGACGTATGGAAGCTGGTGAAAGATGAGACGGCCGAAACCTGTCAAAGTTGGAGTAAGATAATGACAATTATGAATCTGCAAGAATTGCAATATCCAGAGTGCTGGAGGCCATATTACATTATGAACAATGGTGAAGTCCTTCTTAATTGCTTCAAGCATGTAATCTCCGCATTGAGATTCCAATTGTATGATCCGGTTATGGCAAATTAAGACCAGGTATGAGGGATTATCGTCAAGCAGTAACATATGTCGAAAGCTTAGTTTCACCCAAAGTGTGCATTGAATCAAGTTCCTCATACTTGGAGGCCGAAGAAATTACTGACTTATATTGGGCTTACAATATCGCTTGATTTGTTTCTAGTGTTTAACTTGGTGCTAAGAAACTCCAATGTATGATATAACTTTCTATCATCATTCATGGCTACAAAAGGAGGTAGTCGATCATGTCATTAATGGAATTTACTAGACGGTTATTACATGAGCATATTGTTTCATTAAAAGTTCTGTTCTTTTAGAAGTGAATGCCTAATATTTTATCAGTTGAGATCAAAAGTAAAAAAATTGTTGTCATAGTTATTTCACAATGAAAGTAAAACTTTGGCACAATTTAAAAGGCTTTGTGAGGCCGCATGGAATGAATTCCGCGGACTTGTTTGTTTGCTAGCTGTGAATATAAATTGTGACAACACTACACCAAAAATAGCTTTAGAAATTAGAATGCAAGTGCTGCTAAAGGTCTTAATTGGTGCAGTGCAACATGATTCAATATGTAAGCCATGAGACAACGATCAAGATATATGGCACGAATTGTGATTTGTGATAAATGGTTAAGGGATGTTATTCTTCAAATTTCTTTTGAAGTTCAAAGCCAAAAGAAGTCTTAATTAAAATTTCTTAATTCTCTTTTTTTTTTCTGGTATATAAGAGCAGTCCGCTTTTAAATGGTTCTTAGCAACATTAACAAGATCCTCTATCAATCGAAAGAAGACCACCTAGGGGGTTAGCCAATTTCGTGATCTCAAAAGGACCATGGAAGGCTAATGCTGAAGAATCTATGAAGTCGGCAAACATATTAGCTTCTCGGTAAGTATGATTACAATGGTGCAACTCCAAGCTCGATTTAGCATTTTCCTTACAATCATGGAGAACCTAGAAAGGAGGATCCCGGTCGTGAACCTGCTGGTGAATGAATCTATCAAGTCCTTGATTTGTTATTTGCTAGCCCAGTTAAAATCAAAAACAAATTCTTTACTAGGAAAAATAAGAAATTGGTTCGTGCACAGTAAAATCTCCACCTAATGGCAAATAATGGTATATTGAAGGTCTTTGGTCATTGATAAAATTCTTTGAATGCTATCACTTGCACGTGTGCACTAAGTTCCTTGAATTTTGCATGCCAAACCAAGTTTTAACTTTTGGGAAATTATTATTAGTTTTCAAAGCTACAAGTTTGTATATCTCCTTAAGTCCTTAGCCTATATATTCATTTTGTAAGACTACGAAACTTTGAAGCTCCGAGCAAGTATGACAAAAAAAAAAGAAAATGACGGTCTTGATGGACTTCAAGACCGGTCTAAATGACAAGCATCTACTCATTCAAGCCTCGAAGGCTGCATTTGTAGGGGTAGAAATTAAATTTGATCAATTAACAAAGGTCAAATATCCAATTTGGGTAACGTTTTTCAACTTGCTCAATTTGAATCCAAACCTTTAAAATGCTACAAATTGGGCCTAAACGTTTCAAAAATTAACCAATTTAGGCCTAAGTCATACAGAAATTTGGATTTGACAAACAAGCGCAGTTACCGTTACTAAAGGCATGACGTGGCAAAGCTATAATGGAAAAGACATATTTATTAATTTATTTACTTAGGGAAAATAGATTTTTATAAATTAATTCCTAAAATCCTTTAAAACCTAAACCCATTATTTATTTTTTGGGGAAAAAAAACTGCTTCTCTCGTATTGTTTGCGTTCGTTCTTCTCCTCTCTTCTTCTTCCCTCTTTTTCTTCCTTAAACACCAGGTAGCCTAAGGCTAGTAACACGCTTTTTCCCACCAGGCAACAAAATCTAGTTTGGTTACCTGAATGCGAATAAAAAAAACTTTGGGCACCATTGTTATGGATTTATGTTTGCTGCTGAGTTGAAGATAAAGGAAGATAATGTGGGTTGGTTGATGGGTGTCGTTTACCATCAAAATTAAATTACTAAATCTTCCTATAGATAGGGTAAGTTTAGGTCGATCCTCAGGGAGTCGTTGACTAACTACTTTCTAACAACAAAATAAATCAGGGGGTTTTGATTAATTAAAAATAAACCAATGAAATCAAATAAAGATAACTAAAATAAATTGCAAATAATTAAAATAGAAGAAAGATAATTATGAGAAAACTTCCAATCCCAAGCTTGACTAATTAGATTGACCTGATCATTGAAACAAAAGAAGTTAACATATTCATCAAAATAGAAGGCGTAGATTGACAACGAACGCTAATCAATCTCATGAATTCACCACAATACTAATTAAAGCGAACGCTATTAACTAGCCTAATTGAGGTCCTAACCCTAAGACAAACGCACAAAGAATTCAAGGTTCAACAGTATTAAGTTTAGTGAATTTTAGCCTTCACAAATAAGGCTCCCCAAATGGGCAGGCATTCAATTTACATCCATAATTCCCTAGTGATTCCCAGTTACCCTTCAATAACTCCCAATCAACTAGTTACTACCTTGTGAAACCTAACCAAACGGTATAGAATTCCAACTAGCAATAGATTTATAACCCTAATTAATAAGTTGCGAATCCAAATTAACAAGAATTATAAAAGCATAAAAATAAATCCGGAATTATAGAATACTAAGATGAATATCAATTTAAGAACAATTCTCACAAATCAACCCATTAGTTTAAGCAAGAAATTGGAAAGAAGAAAATTAGTTACTCATGCTATTGGAAACAAAAACACAATTATCAATTGAATTCATGAAATCCAAAGACATAGAGTAAAGAAAAGAACCACTTTTGCAAATCTTGAACACAAGTTGAAGAAACCCACACAAGAAATTCTCCAAAGAAAGAAGAGAAGTAGTAGAAGAGGAGGTCGGTTCCAAATACAAGAGTTCTCCCTTTATATAGGGCTCCAAAAACCTAGAATATCCAAATAAAATATTTAAAATCCTAAAAACACTAGCAAAATAACTAAGTTGGGTCTAGATTTGTTATAAGAGTGTTGGGATTAGACTTGATGATGAGATCTTAGAGAAAAAGCCCATTTGAAGTAGGAAAAATCGTCTTAAAAGTCATCAGAATTACAACCCACCCGCTCCCAAGTAGGTGAGTACCCGCTAGCGGGTGGCCTTAGGAATTGAGTAAGAATTGGCGCAGACATTCTGAGGTTGCCCGCTCCGAGCAAGGGGTCGCCCGCTCCCGGATTGCCTCAGCATGCATTTTTGAACTCTTTTCCTCTTTTTGCTATCAAGACTCGATCTTCGGATTAATTCTCCAATTTCTTCACAAAACCATTTGATTTGTCTCGTTTCATAATTAATATCTCCAAAAGTACCTATAAGACAATAACAAAGCAATCAAGTATCAAATCCAACAGATAGACACCTAAAAACTATCAAATTAAGCACAAAGAATTAAGGTAAATAAGTGTCTATCATTGGTTTAGTTTGAAGATTTGGCCACCATTGAAGAAAGAAGAGAAAGAGTATTGTTGTTAATGAGAGAGCAAACAAAGTTTTGTTTTGATTGACGGAATCCCTAATTGCTCCCCCCCCCCCCCCTCTTTTTTTCTTTTTGCTACATGTGAACATGAAACTAAATGATAGACTACACAAATGGAGGTAAATTTTTCTCATGCCTGAACCCACCCCGCCTTTCCCAGGATTTGAACCTGCGAACTTTTGTTGGAGGTCCAATCTCTTACCCACTGAGCTGTCCCCTTAGGGACCCAAAAAAGCTTTCGATTGAGAAGAAAAAGAGTTTTGTTTTGAATAAAAAATCCCTAATTCTCAACCATAATCTTTAAAAGCCAAAGCCTAATTGTAGACAAAAACTTTGATTCGAAAACAAAGTTTTGTTTCGATTTTCACAGAAAATTCTAAGAAAACCCCAAACCCTTCAAAAATCAATTCAACCCCTTAACTTTCTTTTTCTTGTTCTTGTTTAAAGTCCAACCCTTAATTTTTTTCTTTTCTTTTTCTTTTTCTCCCACCTCTATAATTTAATACGTAGCCAAAAAATCCAGGTGGGCGTGTAATTTCTTTCACTAATACGTGTCTACGACGAGTGTTTTTCAAACCCAAATTTGTGTCTGACTTCCCCAAATTGGTTGGTTTCCGAAACGTTAAATCCAAAACCCTAATTGACAGAAACTTTGATTCGAAAACAAAGCTTTGTTTCGATTTTCACATAAAATTCTAAGAAAACCCCCAAACCCTTCAAAAATCAATTTAACCCCTTAACTTTCTTTTTCTTGTTCTTGTTTAAAGCCCGACCCTTAATTTTTTTCTTTTTCTATTTCTATTTCCCACCCCTATAATTTCATACATGGCAAAAAAAATCCAGGTGAGCGTGTAAGTACTTCTTTCACTAACGCACGAGTGCTTTTCAAACCCAAATTTGTGTTTGACTTCTCCAAATTGGTTGGTTTCCGAAACGTTAAATCCAAACCCTAATTGACAGAAACTTTGATTTGAAAACAAAGCTTTGTTTCGATTTTCACAGAAAATCCTAAGAAAGCCCCAAACCCTTTAAAAATCAATTTAACCCCTTAACTTTTTTTTTCTTGTTTTTGTTAAAAGTCCCGACCCTTAATTTTTTCTTTTTTTCTTGTCTTTTTGTTTTTCTTTCTCTATTTTTTCACCCCTATAATTTCATACGTGGCCAAAAAAATTCAGGTGGGCGTGTAATTTCTTTCACTAACACGTGTCTACGACG
The DNA here is from genome assembly GCA_001974805.1 of Corchorus capsularis. Classification (NCBI taxonomy): domain Eukaryota; kingdom Viridiplantae; phylum Streptophyta; class Magnoliopsida; order Malvales; family Malvaceae; genus Corchorus; species Corchorus capsularis. The sequence goes on along the minus strand of AWWV01013983.1, from coordinate 39,935 downwards.
AGTGCTTTTCAAACCCAAATTTGTGTCTGACTTCCCAAAATTTGTTGATTTCCGAAATGTTTAGGCGCAATTTGTTGCAGTTTAAAGATTTGAACTCAAATTAAGTAAATTGGCAAACGTTTAGGCCCAAATTAGATATTTGGCGATTAATAAATGTACCATAAGTGCACATAACAAGTGTGCGAAAGAAGACACCATGTTTTAGATTTAATGGGTTAAATTATGTGTTGGGTTTAGTTCCGTAAAAGTTAATTTGGATTAAATTTTAATTTAAACCCAATTAAATGGTAATTAAATTGACCCATACATTGCCTCAATAGTACTCACGAAATCAACCCTAGCACTCTCAAATCCAAATCCGATTATATGCAACGATCTCTCATCTGGAAAAACCTTTCAACTGATTAAGCTCGAAGCAAATATGTTTCGATAAAGATCAAATGCTCTTTTCTCAATGTTATATGAATGTGGGGTTTCTCTATATAGATATGTGACATATATCATAGTTATATTGTCTTTTACTATAGTACTATTTCTTTTCACATGATATGAAATTTTCTATAGACTTCCTTTTTTTTTTGTCGGATTAACTAATGTACTATATAGATAAACTGGAGTCCAGAAGGAAATCCAAGTTACTTTAGGAAAAGAAGGCTTTGAAACTGGGAGATTCCTAGCAAGGTTAGGTAAGCTTCGTGTATATATAATAGTATTATTGGCAGCATAATCATATTAGCGTCAGTTGAAGTTGAATTAGAGAGTTTGCAAAGCAGAGTACCCAGTAGCGGCCATATTTCTTACTTTTTGATGTGGTTTATTATTTTAACTATTAATTTTAAATTGAAAATATGTGCTTTCCCAAGTAATTAAGATAAGAGGAAATCCAAATCCTAATTGGAGTTGGGATTCCTAATTTCAGTCGGTAAATGCCTGCCTATGTAGTCTGTCTATATAAAAAATAAGCATTTGTTAAAAGATTTTGCAACCTGAAATTAAATTGAGCAAATATGGAGCCGAAGATGAAGAAGCAGAAGACAATAATAGTTCATTTTTTTCCCGATGATTTAATCCAAGACATAATGGCTGCACTTCCATTCAAATCTATCTTGCGCTTTCGATGCCTTTCGAAGTCATGGCAAGATGTTCTTACCAGCTCTCGCTTCAGTATTCAAAGCAAAACAAAATCCGATGATATGCAACGAATCATTGTCTCTTCGGGTGAAACTTTTGGATTGAATTTCCCCTGAAATCTTTAAAGCAAGACAAATATGTTATAGGTTGTTGCAATGGGTTGTTGCTCATATCAGTGCCTGGTGAAGGCCTGATATTGTGGAATCCAAGCACAAGAGAGAGTCAGAAAATACCCTTTCCTTGCCGTTTAAGTAACCATGTTGTTCTGGGAAAATTTGGGTTCGGCTATGATCAATCTACCGATAATTTCAAGGTCATAATACTCGACTCTATTTTAAGCTCTGTCCATATCCATTCTCTAAGGACTAACACTTGGAAAAAAATCAGCGGCTTCCCTTTGCTTTTTACAGATGAATCCAAGTCAGGAACTCTAGTTGATGACTTCCTTTACTGGAGTACTGAGAAGTGGGTTCTTGGATTTAATCTTAAATCTGACGAGTTTAAGAAGATAAGGCCACCTAATGATATAAAGCAATTTCACTCTCCTTTGGGTTTGGGGGTGATTGAAGGATGCCTAAGTTTGGCTCAAAATCATTATGGGTTTTACATAAACATTTGGAAGTTGGTGAAGGATGAGACGAAAAAAACCTCTGAAAGTTGGATCAAGATAATGTCAATTAAGAATTTGAAAGAATTGCCAAATCCAGATTGTTGGGTGCTATATTGCATTACGAATAGTGGTGTAATCCTTCTTACTTGAACAATGAAATCTTCCTCCATGGTTATCCAAAGACAGAGATTTCAGGCATTGAGATTCGGATTGTATGATCCGATTAATGGTAAATTAAGATTAGGACCAGCCGTTCTTGGTGAGAGGCATTGTCGTCAAGCAATAACATATGTCGAAAGCTTAGTTTCACCCAAAGTGTGCATCGATTCAAGTTCACATTGCAGTTGGAGACCAAGGAATTTACTGACTTATATGGAAAGAATTGGTCCAAGAGGTTCTAGTCTTTACAATATTGCTTGATTTGTTTTTGTAACTAGCCGAAGTTCTATTGAATGCTTTATATTATCTATCAGTTGAAAGTAAAACTAATAAATAGTAAAAGTTTAGTACAATTTGAAAGGCTTAAATTAAATTCTCTTCAAGACTTCAAGCCCCAATTTGAATGCCTTGAAGGATTAAGTGTGCTGCCTAAAATGTAGTATATAAGTATAACATGCTTTTGGTTAAAACACCTGATATCAACCAAAAAAAAACTATAAAACTTTGATTTCAATGCTTTTCCTATATGAATGTACAAATTTGTTTCAATCTAAACTGCCTGCACAGATCGAAATAATGGGTTATAGCAGTTCTCTCAATTCCCTAAAACAATTAGAATCAAGCAACTATAATCATTAGCGTTTAGCAGGCTCTTCAAGATCTCCACTGATCAACAGTAACTATGAATATTCAAAGAGTCATTGAATAGTCTTTGACAAAAAGGCTTGAGGAACTGTTGTCATGGTCTTGGAAGGGATATCTACCATGTGCTGTTTAACTACATTGCGACCGTGCAAGGATTTTGGCCTTTTCAACTGCTTCAACATAGTAATATAATCTCCAGAGTGTTACATTAGGCTGCAAGATATTGTCATGAAACAGGTTAGAAATTGTACATCAACCCCTCAATATCATGTATCTTACAGCTATTTCTTTACCTCTTTTTCCAGGTTAACAAAAATTTCTTTACCACAAGGATTTCCAGCTGGCCTACCACGTTGGATGATTTCAACAACACGGGCAAGATTATTTTGAGGTAGCTTTTGGATCAATTTTTGGAGCCGCCGTTTCTCATTAACTGTCATGGGCCTGTATATTCAGCTTACACCGATATAAATAAGGTGAAAAAAGGCAGCACTATAACACCCCCACTTAAAATCCATTTTGATCATTTATTCATATTTGAAAGGTGAAATTCATAGTAGGCATTCATTATTCCAGTGCTAATAGCATTCTCAAAGCTAGAAGTTTCTTGGAAACAGAACATACCTACACTTGGACATTATAATATTTAAAGTATCTTCAAGCTTCTGCTCCATATGCAACAGCTGAAGAAGAAGAAGAAGAAGAAGAAGAAAGAAGACACCATCTGAGTTTAGCTATAAACAATTTACCATGCTATTAGTATGAAAATATTATTAACTAATTCGGAAAATAACCTTTGCAGATAGGTCATCAGAATATTTTTTTATTATTTCCTTCACCTCCTTCTTATCAGCATTTTTTAGAAGAAATTGCACGTCTTCATCCATCTGGCAAGATAAAAATGCAAATTGAAAAACATTTATCAACAAATTACTAGGGGGTAACACTTGATTATGTAAAGCACATCCTCAATTGCCTATGCTCATTCAAATAACTATCAATCTGTGGACATGGTGCAAGAGTTGATTTATGCTACATAAATTAAAAGGCCACCAAAAGTTCCAAGCTAACAGCCAAGTAATAAATTTTAGTCTCCCTAAAGCACTTCAATATCTAAAACCTCTTAACTTCCTAACCTATACATGCTAGTATTGGGTTTCTTACAATCTGATTTGCTATTTCAAGAGAATGCATGAGGTCATGTATTATATCATGCAAGACATATTCAAAGGTTAATCGAGACCAAAATTAAGCAATGACAATGAAGAGTAAAATATAACCTCTTCACATGAACTGGCATTCATAGGAGAACAATTTCCCGTGATGCTGTTTGATGAGCTGGAAGAAGACATCTTAGCTTTATTATTGGCAACTTTGGCATCCTTCCTTACTGATTCTGCACTTGGTAATATGTTGTTTTCAAGATTATGCTTTAACTGACACATCGACAGAACAGGCCCTAACATCTGCAATAATCACATTAATAATCACATTAAAAGATTGGAGCCAATAGCAAAACTACACTGTTGTACATTGATCATTTAATAGCTAAAAGAAACATGAAGAAAGAGATGTAAAGAAAAGAGGCAATTCAGGTAACCAAAAGAGGAAACTAGCTGCAAGCACAGGGTGCAACAAGTTGATAAGTGCCAGAAAGAGTTTAAAAAGAACCTATTAAATGCCAAAATTCATACCGACAATAATAATAATATTTGCATTACCATCTACCAGAAACAAATACCATAGTGGTTCAATATCAGAAGAGCTAAGAAGTAAGAGGGGAAAATGAAAAATGAAGGAACCATAGAGCATAAAATTCATTTTGGATGTGGTCAATCCCAGACTCCTGTGACTCTGTTATATATTGGAGTCAATGTTTATCACTGAAAACAAGGTCAGTGCTTCAAAGTAGCATTACATCAAATATAATATAAAACAAGATACAACGTGAGTACACAAGCATAAGGGCAATGGATTCCAATTATATTTAACGGATGCTTTACACTTGCCTTAGGAGAGAATATAAATTGTTCGTTTAAAAAAACAAGAGTATGTTGTATACCGCACTAACTCTAGAAGATTTGCCAGTAAGAGAACCATACATAGTAAGTAGTAACTCAAATACCAGAAGCCCCAACAGTTGGAATTGTTACTCATTTAATTCATGAAAAGAGTGGAGAAAGGATAAAGAACCTATACCTCATCAACTTCCTTCGAGAGATCATTTGCACTCTGCCTAAGTAGTATCCTCAATCTTCCTTTCTTGAAATCTGAAAGAGTAGCACCTATGCTGTTTTCAAATAATGAAGCAGCCTCTTTACGAATGCAGTCCATCGCCCCCTTTCCGTTGGCCACTCCAGATTTTCCTTGAGATAACTCAGAGGCATTGGGATTGCACAGGATATCCTCATCTTCTGACAGAAGATTGGCTATTTCACGAGCATAGAAGCTAAAGAAATCCGGTCCCTCTTTACATTGCTCGCCCACATCAACTGAACTTTTTGGGGCTTCTGCCATGCCAGAAATACTATTAAAGCAAACATAAATTAAAATTCTGTTAATATGCAGAATAATAAAGTACTAAGACAAATTATACTTGAAACTTTTTCGAAACCCTTATTAATAAATGTTTACTTTTGATAGCAGTACATCATATATAAACTTAATTCATAATATTGCTTCAATTCCCAATCCTAATGAAAGAAAATTACTCAAAATCGCATCAATTTGAACCAAGTTTCAGCAATTTTCTACCAAAATTAATTACTGGACAATAATAAACCCTTCACCAAACAAAGACCAACAAACATGTATACATGCATAAGCAATTTTAAGAGAATCATTTAATAAACAATATGCAAAATGGAAAGGGAATGTATTTTTCAATAAATTCTAATGTAAAGAAACCATTTTTTTCTGATAAATTACAGTTTAGCAACTGATCGATTCCACAAAACTTAACATCCTGTTTGGAAATAAAAAGAATTACATAACACCAAACCCAGTAAACTCTTAACTTCCGTTTAATTTCCTAGAAAATTATAAAGAAGAGAAAAGAAAAAAAAAATTAAAACCTAAATCTTTGCCACAGCAATTGTATTACTTACTTGATGCGAAAAACTTCAAACTCCAATTCCCTTGCCCTCTCCTCTTTAATTTCGTGACCTTTCTCGAGAACCTAACAGAAAGAAAACGAGTGAAATCGAAATCAAAATCAAGTTTGAGATTTACAGCAGCAATTGAGGAACTTTTTTTATTTTAAAATTTACTATTCGTATTAAATTTTTAATATTTAAAACAATATCGTCTCTAAAACAACAAATTGCATTTCACAATTTTAAAAATTGCAGCGATAAAAAAGAGAGAGAGAGGGAGTTTACGTTCAGAGAAGAAACTGCGGAAACTGGAAAGCCCGAACGACGTGGAGGACTGGGGGAAAGTGAAAAAGAAAGGAATTAAAGGAGAACTTTCTAATTATATTAAGATTTTTCCAAACGACGCCGTTGAGCTTTGTTTTCGCGCGTAATTTTCTTTTCTGAACAAGCACTATTTTATTTTGGATCGGAGTCGGAGCCCGGAGGTGTTAAATAATGCCTAATGGGTTGGGTTGGGTTGGGTCTTACCAAGACTTGGCCCATCTATCAAGATCATTTTATATTTATTTTTTAAAATTTAAATAATTGAAAATACTTACCTAAAATAAATATTTAAATGATAAGTGTTTAATTTTATATTCAAGTTGGGTTAACTTTGAAGGTTAAAATCAAAAATCTTGTTCAAGATGGGTTGGTGTATTCCATGAGAAATATGATATAACATGCATATTAACCCATTGGAAGGATCTAATTAGTAGTAGTTAATGATGTTGCATATCTTTAAAAAAAATTATTGTATAGTTTTGAATAAGAGAAGATAATTTTTGGATTAGAATAAGTGAATGAAAACAAACAAAGAAACTTGCTTAGGAACCATAGTTCAGTTGTATTTCAATTTTCCTCTTAAGCAAGTTAAACCTTCTCTTGTGTAAGTAAAAGTTCAATGGAATAAACAAGTGGTTGGTTCAAGTAGTTTGGTATTTGTTCCCCTTAAGTAAGGTTTTGAATTCGAGTCTTGTGAATGGAGAAAACCATTGTTGGGAGAGTTTTACCCCCAAAGTGGATCAACCCGACTCGAATAAGGTTAACATGTAAATATTAAAAAAAAAAAGTTCTATGGAGTTGAGTTTCAACAATCACTCAAGTAAATTTTGATTGTGTTCTGTAGGATCTCCAATGGATCCTCTTTTCCTCCCTACTAAAGTTTTCAAATTTAATAAGATTCCTTGTTGGGCTAAGAAACTTTGACAAAAGCTAAAACTTCATTTCATTATTATACTTAGAAAAAGAACATGTCCTACATGAATATGACTGCCCAATAAAAGAAAAGATGCAAACTTAATGTTGTGTCCCATTGATGTCCTCAATTTACATTTTATTACATGCAAAACTCAACTCCAAATATGTTAGAGATAGCTTGATTTGTATCCTAACTTAGTTTATATTGACAATTTTACTTGATTAATTAGTCTCGGATTTTAACCTTTCATGCTCCTGACTCGAAAAAATTAGTTTCAAACCTATAATACTTGTCAATACCCTTGGTTAAGAAAGATAACAAGAAATTTTCACTTGGTTGATGTAATGCAATAACAATCAAGTTTTCATTTTAGTTTCTTAGTATCCATTTTTGGAACCTTTCCTGTACTGCTAAAAGAACAAGCAAAGAACAAAATCAAAACTTGCAACTTTTCCTTTGTCTTTGCTTTGTTTTATTCTTCAACTCTTTGTTGGAGCAAATCTGTCAAGTAAGGAAGCAAAAAGTTGTCTTTAGACCACTGTCCTAACAGGGGAGTCATCTTGTTTTTAATCATTGACATATGATTAAATATATATATCAGACAATAAGACATAAGGCCTGTTTAATTATTCTGATTTTATTGTCGTCTAATATATTTTATGTGTATTCATGAAGTTTCAAAAATGAAATCAAATTGGAAACCAAGCAAGGAAGTAGATTCAACTCTGCTTTATACTTCACCAGATATTATATAAAGGCCTAGGAAGGTTAACTCCAAGATCATAAACACATAGCGATTGTTATTTTTCTCACCCACCATTTTTCCTATAGAACACTTTGAGGCTAATATGGAGTCCATGTTAACACCTGCAAAAAAAATGCTGCAACCCATTGCAGGTGATCAAAAGCTTAAGTTTTCGACATCCGATGATACCGTGATGTTGAAGCAAATTCAGGCTGTTCATATTCCTGACGGCCGTGACATCAATGTCAGACCACTTCTGTCCATTGTTGAAGACATTTTCAATCGTGCTGATTCAATTGTTACACCGGTGACGATTCTTGCACTTTACTCTAATTATGTAAGACATCTTTTGTTCTTATGTTATGTCTCTAATTAATCTGTTTTTTGTCTTACAGAGTATGCAAGCACATGCTGAAGCATTACAAGACCAAACCTACCAAAACAATGTCACTGAGATGATTGAAGCATTGTCATTTCTCATTGACCGAATTTCCTCTGAGGTATAATTAATAATTTCCATCTCTTTTTTGACCCTATGTATATATATATTTGTGACTAAACATTTGTGGTATATATGGCAGATTGCATTCAAATGCACTGAAACTGGGGAAGCACATGCTACCACAATGTCCATACTGAACATGGTCTCTAGCTACCCTTGGGATGTCAAATTGGTGATAGCTTTATCGGCTTTCGCGGTTAACTATGGGGAATTCTGGCTGCTTGCCCAGAGTTACACCTCAAACCAACTAGCCAAAAATCTGGCTATCCTCAAACAAGTGCCTGAAATCTTACAGCACACAAGCATGTTGAAGTCCCGGTTTGACACAATTAAGAGTCTGATCAGAGCCATGCTTGATATTGCAATTTGCATTGTTGAGTTTAAGGAGCTACCACCAAAGTACATTGCATCTGATTTCTCTGCAATGTCTTCAGCCATGGACCATATCCCGGTAGCCATCTACTGGACTATCAGAAGCATGTTGACAAGCGCGTGTCAGATTACCGGCCTCTCAGGATTTGGCAATGAGTATGAGTTTGATATTTTTGCCATAAAAATAAGCCTTTTCATGGTGGTATATGAGAAACATGAGTTTTTGTTGGTTTCAGGTATCTGTTATCCACTACTGAATCCTGGGAATTATCAACCCTTGTTCACAAGCTCAATAACATGCACAGCCACCTAAGGAATCTGCTAGCTTCCTGCCGTAAGCAGATAGGTAAGTTTACTAGGGCTAATTATTTACATTAATTATAAAATGGTGGATGTTGCATTTGTCTATGATCACATTTTAATGGGGCTGAAATCTTCATGATACAGATGAAAGAAAATTCATGGAAGCATATCAGAACCTTCTATATTTGTTTGAGACTGCCCAAATCGAAAATATGAAGGTTCTGAAGGCGCTGCTCAACCCAAAGAATGATCCACTGCCACTTTTTGATGGTGCCACCAAGAGAAGGGTTTGGTTCTTCCTATCTGTTATTCAATGTTTCAGTTGTTTAGTACTTTTTTTGTGCCATATAGAAATTTATCCTCTTAGTCCTATATCCAAGAATCCGAAATTGCTTTTCGGCTCCCTGATATATTGTCCATCTTTTGTATGACAAAACCAGGTTAATCTTGATGTTCTAAGGAGAAGAAATGTTCTGCTGCTCATATCAGACCTAGACATCTTGCCAGAAAAGATTGCCATTCTTGAACAGATATACAACGAGTCCCGGACCCAACCATCAAGGCTTGAAAGTCAGTATGAATTTGTGTGGCTCCCAGTGCTAGACCCAACTGTGCCATTGTCTGAGACTAGCCAGGCAAAATTTGAGAGACTTAGGTCTATGATGACATGGTACACATTGAACCACCCTTCAATGATTGATAGGGCAGTGTTCAAGTTTATTAGGGAAGTTTGGCATTTTGAGAAGAAGCCTCTTCTTGTGGTTCTAGATCCACAAGGGCAAGTTGTATGCCCAAATGCCCTTCACATGATGTGGATTTGGGGTTCTTTGGCCTTCCCTTTCACCACCCCAAGGGAAGAGGCTTTATGGAAGGCTGAGACTTGGAGACTTGAGTTGCTTGTGGGTGGCATTGATCCTGTCATTCAAAATTGGGTATGGAATTGTTACTTAAAAGTTTTTAGTAGTACTAATTTTATGGTATATATAAAATTCATGCATTAACATATATGAAATTCTATGGTATATCAGATTACTGAAGGAAGATTCATATTCCTATATGGAGGAGAGGACATAGAGTGGATTAGGAAATTCACAAGTTCTGTAAAGGCTTTCTCAAGAGCTTCAGGTCTTTCAGTTGAAATGGTTTATGTAGGAAAAAGCAATCCAAAGGAACGCGTCCGAAGAAACATGGCAACAATCATAGCAGAAAAACTCAGCTACTGCTTGCCAGACTTGACAGCAGTTTGGTATTTCTGGATTAGGATAGAAAGCATGTGGTATTCCAAGCACCAACTGGGCAAAACAGACGACAACGATCCCATCACTCGCGAAATCATGACATTGCTTTCTTATGATGGCAGTGCTGGTGGATGGGCATTGCTTAGTAGAGGCACAGCAGAAATGACTAAAGCCAAGGGAAGTGCATTTTTGTCTTGCTTATCAGATTATACTTTGTGGGCAGAGGAAATGAGAGAAAAAGGCTTGGTTCCTACCATACATGATTATTTCTTGAAGCATCCGGCGCCACATCATTGCAACCGCCTTGTTCTTCCTGGATTTGCTGGTAGGATACCAGAAAGAGTGAGCTGTTTTGACTGTGGCCGTATCATGGAGAAGTACATACTCTATCAGTGCTGTGATGAGTAAAGAAGAATATGAGCAATTGAGCATTGGGCTCTGCTCTTATATACTATAATAATAATGACCATGATTCCATATATAGTATAAATTAAAGGCTTGCAATAATTTATAGTGTGACAGACTTTCCCTTCTTGGTCTGATGGTCGCGAGGTTGAGGAAGTCATGTAAGGGCGTGGGTTCCAGCCCCACAGTCCAACCCCCTTTTTTTTCATGTAATAGGTGTGATGCATATTGTGTGTGCTTGTATTTTTCATATTTCAAATACAGAAACTATGTGAGTTCTGTTTTTAATGTTATGATACTATGTTTTTCTTTATTTACAAGTATATCTAATGAACTACTTCACAAGAACCGGCTAATTGCTGCAATTCTGAATCTAACACAAATACATATATAGAAAAATAATGAAGGTAATAGGAAGGAAATCACCATTATAATAATTACATATGAAATTGCAAAATGCAAAGCAATTACAAAACCTTAAGATATAGAAATAAAAATTGGCTATTAGTAATTATTGTAGAAAAAGTTACATATATGATATATCTGTCATTGTACAAATGGATTCATGAATTCCTCTTTGATGACATCTTTTCTTCTGCCATGACAATAGGAAGGAAACTACTTCAGAAGAATAATGAAGGCAATAGGAAGGAAATCACCATTATAAATATCTTCAGATAAAATTTGATTTGCTGGGAGTTTAAAGACATGGCTTTGCTTGCAATGCTGGTTTCCCATGGTAAGCCTTCCTCTGTTTGTTCCTCCTCGACATCTTCTTCTCCAGATTTTTAACTCTTCCTGTTAAATCTGATATAGCAGTTGATTTCTCCTTTACTTCTCCCATGAGCATCTCCACCCTTTCCCTTAGCTTCTTGTTCTCTTCCATTGTTATCTTAACATCTTTTTCCATCTGAACCAGTCGTTGTTCATTATCAAACACCATTTCCTCTGTATTTTTCCCAGGCACTGAATCAACTGTTTCCAAATAGATCACTTCTTTTACTTCTTCAAATTCTTCAAACAATGGTTCTGTTTTTTCAAGGCAATCTTCTTCTTCATTAACCTTCTTCCCTTCCATGATCAACTCCCTCAGGACTTCAAGTGAGAGTGATGATGTCGAGGAATCACAATCACAATCCCCTGCTTCTGATTGATGATCACCATAATCACTAGGAACCGACTCTGTAAAATCAGAAACAGAAGCCGCGGACTTTCTAGCTCCAGAATGATGCTTCTTCTTCTTCTTCCCTGAAAGGTCACGGTAATCAATCCCCGAGACTTTTCTAAACGCCTGTTGAAAACCAGAGCCATCAAGAACCATTCCTCCGACGTTAAGGGTCCCAAAGAATTCCCCGGAAGGGCTTCGGATTAAGTTTGCAACAAAAGCAGGGGTCTTCATCGAGGCAGAGGCGGCGGCGGATTCAGGTAAGAAGTTACTGACGAATATGCGAGCACTGCCAATAAGCCTGTCTCGGAAAATGCCGAGGGCGTAAATCTCGATGGAGACGGTGGCGGTTTTGCTGAAGAGGAAGTCGGAGGACACTTTGAAGAGAAACTTGTCGTTCCAGGTTGGGTTTGGGCCGCCGAGACGATCAACTCGAGTGCGGAGCTTGGTGGAGGAATCAACCCAAGCCACGGCGTAGGTTTTCATGGAGCGGTGGGGTTTGACGGATGACTTTACAAGGCCTTGTGCAGAGATTAGGTTGATCTCCAAAACGTGGTTTTCAGTTGTTTTCGCCATTGTTGTTTCTCTGGTTTTCCCACTGGTTTTTCTTGGCTCAATGCAAAGGAGAAGAACTTTTTTTTTGTTGGGAAAACGAGAAGAACTTTAGGCTATGCAACAAATTAAGGAACTTAGGGTTGGATATTGTGTAATATATATATATATATATATATATATATATATATTTTAGAGGAGCTTTTATATAGTTATATGGGAATTAATGTTTTAGTAGGAGTAGGATTGAATAATTCTAAATAGAATGAAATTCATGAATATAGTAAGTTAGTAACTTATAATCATCAATAAGACCAAAAACTTATAATCATCAGTTAAATCAATTATCAAAAAGCAATTAAAATTTTGTTAGTCGGTTTATTATACTAAGTGTTAGTTTTATTTATTTGAATTTTTTACACAATAGATAAGTACTATATTTTGGATTAACATCATGTTGTGAAAATTTTAAATTATTTTCTAAATTTTAAATGCTTAAAAAAAACGCTTATCTCAATTGGTAATGATAGAACATAAGATCTTAAATTTTAAATTTATTAAAAAGTTTGAGTCTTAAAACTATTGCAAGGATCAAATTCTTCGGAATTATGGAAAGAAAGAAAATAATGTTGTACAAAAAAAAAAAGGAAAAAAAAAAGGAAGAAGAAAATAATGAAATGCAACGTAAAAAGAAAAAATATTGTATCTAGGCCCATTATTGATGAATCTATAAAATTAATCCTTATTATTATTATTATTATTATTATTATATATACCCTTTGTGAGGTAATGGGCTCATCTAGGTACAAAATTAAGCCTTAATTAGATGCATACAATTAAAGAATATGGGCTTATTGGATTGTAACTTGAAAGTTACTTTCTTTTGAATACTGTGAAATAATTACTTTCTATTTACAGGGGAAAAGAAAAACGTAAAAATAAACTGTCCAAATTTTCTGTTCTTTGATTGATTATAGATTGATTGCAATTGGCAAAAAGTCTTTTTATTTAATTTATAATAATGAAAAAACAATCAGTACAAAGCTATAATAAAGGTACTCTCTTAATACATACAAGACCCAAAACGACAGACTTCCACTCAATCCATAAAAGAGCACCAAGTATGAAAGAAAACAAAGAAAATTTAAAACTAAAATACACAAGTGTCTGAAATCCCAGAATTCCTGCACTTCTCTGCTTGTTCTATACACAACTTCCATTATCCCTATGGCTATGGACTGCATCATTCCTTTCTTTCCATATAAAACCAATAGTATTTCATAAGCAGAAATTCTCTATTTTCTTTTCCTTTGATTCCCATCTCAAACATACATTTCAGCCAATCATCAAGACTACTTATACCAGCAGCAATGCATCATTGATCTTATAAGCTAAAGGAGAAGCAAACCATACCTTCTGTACCCATGGACATACAAGTAGCATTATTGCATACCCTCCACATGAAGATCTGAATCTTAATTTATAGGGACAGGCAATTTCCAGATACTTAACAACATCTTTAGCCTATGAAATTAAAGATTCTGAGGACAAACAATTAAACTTTTACAAGAGGCAAGATACTTCAGCATACTAATCAAAACTAACATTAAATGCTATAAAGCAGACTGTTTTTTGTTCATTTAGTTGGCATTTGATATATATTCTCTGAATGGCAATCCCTAATAAGAAACTACTCTAACCCATTCTCTTCCCAAAAGCACAAAATAATTAGTTGAAAATTTTAGTAGCACAAGAAGCACACTTAAGCCAAGCACCTACAAGCTTCATGTCATCCAGAATCTTGAAAGCATCACACCCTTCTGCTGAGTTCCTTTGCCAATGGCTGCCAACCCATCAAACAAAGGAGAGAAGGAATCTCTAGTGTTATGAAACTGGACATGCATAATGCAGGGCTAAATCTCACTATTTTCTTACTTCTTTGGTTGAGCAAAGCAAAAACTTCCAAACATAAGATCATTGCCCAAAACTCAAAATTACAAACACTAGAGCTTCAAGTGACAAAGAAATGCTCATGCAATTCAGCATTAAAATAAGAACCCTAACATGCTCATGTATTTAATATTCTAGTTTTATTTGACATATAGATACCTAGTTTATTTTAGTTTTCATCATTGCCCAAAACTCAAAATTACAAACACTAGAGCTTCAAGTGACAAAGAAATGCTCATGCAATTCAGCATTAAAATAAGAACCCTAACATGCTCATGTATTTAATATTCTAGTTTTATTTGACGTATAGATACCTAGTTTATTTTAGTTTTCATCAGGCTTTAGATTTCACTGACTTCAAACCTGACTTGACAATACACAATTTAAAAAAAAAAAAAAAAAAACAGTTATACAACAAAACCGATAATTTCCATACACTAACATGGCTAACAACTACATATAGGCCACTCACATGAAAAGTAACAATACCAAGCAATGAAAGAGGAAATCACAAAAGCATTGTTTCAGAACAGATTATCAGTCTCATTCAAAATATAAGAGCCTATAACAACCTATAACAATAAGAAAGAGGTAAGAGAAAGAACAAAAAACCATACCAAAATTTGAATAAGAGGAGTGAGGATCAACCTCATTAAAACCTTGTTTCCACTCTCCAAATGTTCTCAGATTCTGGAAATAAATTTGAAAACAAATTAAATAAATAAAGAACAATCAATCTCCAGTTCGAAATAACTTTTGAAAAAAAAAAATCAGTCAACAAAATCAAGAATAAACATGCACTAAAGCCAACAAATTCAGCAAAGAATGAAAGATGAATGGAAGTCAACAAATTCAGCATTTGAGAAATTCCAGAAATGAAATACATGTCAAAGATGCACTTTAATTGAAGGTAGAGTACCATGTTTCAACACACTACCATTCATTTGAAAGAATTAATACCAGATCATATAAATGAGTCAAGACCCACCATAATGCTCTAAAAAAATCCACCATATGAACACAACATAAAACAAACATTATTTCAAAACAGAATGTATACCTTTATGGTGGAACTTCCTCTTTCCTTCTTATCTTTTACTTTAAGCATATCAAGTGAGGATAATAGATTCTAATTAACCACTAAAGAAAGATAATCTCAAACTGAAATGACATCGAAAGAGAGAAAATTATAATATGATGAGAGAGCAATTAACTGGTTTAAAACACAACCTTGACAGCAATTATTACAAAGGACACAAATTTTGGAGCAATTTCAACTTTTTAGAAATCATAAAGAAAGCTCAATCCAATATCAACAAACAATCACTCAAATTTAATCACTCAATCAAGTTTAGCCGCATGATACCTTGAAGAGTTTATATGAAATCTAATTGTTCCTGATAAACTCTTGATAGGTGTAGTAAGACAAGAAGTTAACACATCTGAAGGAAACTCAGCACATTGAGGAAGCGTCTCGTGTGCTTCACAAGCAGCAACAAGAATGCAATCTCGTGCAGATCCAGGGTAGTTTGAAGTGCCATACACTCAAGAAGCTATCATCAAATTCAATTCAAAACACAAAATCAAGCTAAATCATGCAGACAATCCTATCATTTTAAATATGGTAAAAAGGGAGGATGAAATAGGAAAAAGCACCTCAATGAAGGCATTAACAATCATGCCAGCAGCAGAGCAATCAAAAACATATATTCAAGGTGTTTTTAACCATGAATCAAGATCATTGATAGACAACGGAATATAATGTGTACAACCCTGCACATGACAATGATCAGAGTGAGTAGGGACAAAATTAAGTGAGTGTAAACTCAAAGGAACAAGAATTGTTAATAAAAGTTGAATAGAAGAATACCTAGTGAACAGCCAGATATCTCACCTTTCCTACTTCTGTAATTCAGCAATAAAAGAATTCATATGGCTTACCTTACAGAGATATTCTAGGGTGCAACCCTGCCAAAAGATAAAAAGAAAATGCACCACACAAAGTAATAGTAATATATTTTTCTAAAAGGAATTAGCAAAGCATCACATCTTTGATAGTATTACCGAATAAAGTTCAAACGAGAAACTGGCTTGCTCTGCCTCTCTCTTGGAGCCTTTGGGACCCCAAAAACATTCCACAATTTCAGTGTCTCGTCCTCTTCAGCAGATGCAACTGTGCAGCCATTGGGGCTCTGAGCCATGTGAAGCACTGTAGAAGTATGGCTAAATAGCTCTGCCATCTTAATCAGTGATGGATACTTCCAAAGAGTTAATTGATTCCCAGGAAGTCCATGAGAGCTCAGAAGCTCTCTCTCATTCTTGCTCCACAGCAAAGCAGAAATCTGAGAGCCAGTTTCCACTGAATTCAGGCATGCCCCTGTATGTGAGTTCCAAAATTTGATGGTTCCATCAGCTGCACCACCACCAGTGGCCAGCAAATTGCTTTGGAAAGGGCACCAGGAAATGGCTTTGACAGCAGCAGTGTGATCTTCCAACCTGTGTAACCATTGTCTAGGTGAATTGGAAGATGCCATGGACCAGTCCCATATGTGAACAAGGCTGTCACTGCCTCCACTGGCTAGTTGCTGTCCAGAATTTGACCATTTAAGCCCACAAACCTCATACCGGTGCCCTCTATACGTTCCGACAACATGGGATTCGATCCTTACATCATTGTTTACTATATTTCCATCCAATCCTCCTGTTGTAAGAATGTGATCATTCTTCCATGCCAAAGAACCCACCCTTCCGCTGTGACCTCTCAGAGTCTGAAGCTTTCGGTTGGAAACAGGATCCCACAACTCTAATTCAGAATTGTTCAACCCGATTGCAAGTTGTCGACCATCAGGTGCCCAACTGACACTTGTTACGGGGCCAATCTCATCATCGACAGTAACAAGTGCTGAAATTGAACTATCAGAAGCATCCCACAAATACACACAATTTCCCAGTGCAATTGACAAAACATTATTGCAGCCCCAGTCCAATACGTTAAGATAAAAATCCCCCACAATCTCTGGAGCATCCAATGTTCTGTCAGGACGCTGAGGGATGTGTCTTGGCGGCTTGGATCTGGAGGGGTTAACCGAAGTCGATGGGTCCTCGGAAGGGTAGAATTCAACGGGTTTTGACGGTTTCTTCTTGAAAGCCAAGATCCGGGTCCGATCCATATCCAAGGCCTCGGCCAAAATCCTCTGGTAGGCGGAAGGTGAGTCCTCTGCCTCTTTGATGCTTTTTCCTCCCGTTAACATGTAACGAGCAAAGTCGAAATTCATGGCAGATCTCATCGGGATGAATCTGTCTGAGATCTCAGAATTCTTTTTCTGCAAATATTTTTTGCGGAGAAGATGCCCCGATTTTGCATACATGGTTACCCAAAGTAACGAGAAAGAAATCAAATCTTAAGGAAATTTAGGATTTGGGTCACTTTCTCTATGAATAGGCTAGAAAAACAGGGTATATATATGATGAAAAATCCAAATAAAGAAAAAAAAAGGGGGTATTTTTAGGAGTTGAATAGCCAAAGAATTTTAGGGTTCCTGAAACCCCAAGTGCCAAACCAGAAAGAAAACAGAACGCAAAAGGAGAATTTTTGGAAGAGAATCAAAGTAAGAAATTTGTATAATCAAACAAGTATGAATTTACAATTAAATAGAAAACGAAAAAAAAAAAGTATCTTGATTCCTCGGATCGCAGTCTTTGATTTCAAATTCAAAAACAACGGTTTGATTTCAGAGACAACTGTTTTCTTTCAATCAAAACTCAAAAAAAGAAAAAATTAAAACGTCCTGAGAAGCGCCCAATCAAAACTTTATATATCTCCCGCCCAATTCAGCAAGATTTTTTTCTCCTCTTTTGGTCACCGTCTGGGCTTGGGCCTTTTTCCCCTTATGGTTACGCTTTATAATTTTAAATGGGCTGAGGGCATTTTTTTTTGGGCCTCACAACCTTGACAGTCAGTCCCTCATTACTTCTCTTTATAATTTTAGGGTTGCATAAATGTATCTAAGTTTTTTAGAGGAGCTATAATAGTTATGGGAATTTTGAACCCAAAAAAATGGGAATTAATGTTTTAGTAGGAGTAGGATTGAATATAATTAAATTCATGAATATAAGTATATAAATTTTAGTTGCTTTATTACAGTATTTTTTAATATTTAGTTTATTTTATTTGAATTTTTTACATAAAAGATAAGTACTATAATTTGGATTAACATCATGTGTGAAATTTTCAAATTATTTTATAAATTTTAAAAGCTTAAATTTAGGGGGAAAAAAAGCTTATCTCAATTGGTAATACTAATGATAGAACATAAGATCTTAAATTTTAGAGTAAATTATTAAAAAGTTTGAGTCTTAAAACTATTGTAAGGATCAAATTCTTCGAAATTATGGGTAATGAAATGCAAGGTTAAAAAAAATTCTAAATAGGCCCCTATTATTGATGAATCTAGCTATAAAATCAATCTTTATATATAATATAATAACTAGTAACCGGGCACACACGCATGTTTATGCAAATCCAAAAAATTAATCAAAAAGAGTTAGCCTTTTTATATTGTGTGAAGAAAAACATTTCCTTTCCATTATGGCTCCACTTGCATGTAGCTAAAAAAAAAACATTATTGCTCCACTTGCGTTGAAGCAATTAGAAGATTAAAAGGGCATACATTTTCTAAATTAAAGAGAATATAGAAAAATTATTTCAGATTATTTACGGATATATAAGGCTATTTGCTCGATTCAAACAAATGAGACTTAGTTTGGGGTAGAACCCTACAAAATTGGTTAATGAAAAATTCTAAACAACTACAAAATTTGACCATTATTTATGGATATATAAGGCTATTTGCTCGGTTCAAGCGAATGAGACTTAGTTTGGGGTAGAACATTACAAAATTGGTTAATGGAAAATTCTAAACAACCACAATAATTGACCAGAATTAAAGGAGCGAGATCAATTAGATAAATCCAAATGGCAACAGTTTCATCACCACCTAGATGAAAACGAAGATGAACTTAATCAAATATAAAATTATTGCTAGAAATTGGAAATTCCCTAATATTCATTTGAATTAATAAGTATACAACACAGATATGCCAAATTAAAGTAATTATAGTTACATTGTCTCGGAGGTATTTGATCAATATGGCTCCACGGGCTTGAAATCTGTCTCCCAAAATAGTTGAAGATAAATGATACTGCTTTATATTGGGTTCTTGGATCTATGGGAAGAGAAAGATGAATAAAGTGTCTGCAGAAGTTGGTTGTGGAAAAGGAAAAAAAAAAGATAAAAGAATTGCTAAGTTATTGTTACATTGGCGGAACTATGGGAAGAGATATGGGCAGAGAAAGATGAATAAAGCTTCTGTAGAAGAAAGATGAAATGTAGAAGTTGGTTTAGGGAAAAATAAAAAGAAAGAGAAAAGATAATTATGCTAAAGAGTAGTGTTACTGGATAAGATTTCTTTGTTTAATGGTTAACTGACTTCCTAAAGGATAAGATTTCTTTGTTTAAATAGTTTATTAGTGAATAACCGAGTTTGTCTCCGAGTCAACTCGTGACACAAACTCAAGACTTCACATTATAATTAGTATAGATAAATAATAATAATAATAATAATAATAATAATAATCTATATCTATACTAATTATAATGTGAAGTCCTGAGTTTGTGTCACGGGTTGACTCAGAAACAAACTCAGTTTTTAAAACATTAAAAAGCAAAAATAAAAACTACCCATTTGAAAATAAAACCACCAAGGATATATATAATATTTAATTTTTTTTAAAAAAAAAAACTACTAACTTAAATGTGTCAAAAAAGAAAACTACTATAAACTACTTTTTTATTTCTACACTCACATAGTGAGTGGCATGAATCTAGTAATAATAATGATGATGATGATGATGATGGGCTCATCTAGGTACAAAATTAAGGTTATGAGCTGTCGCAACGTTCGGGTCCGGGGGGTCCGAACCCTACCGTTTAACAACTTAAAAGAACTAAAAACTAGGGGAGTCACCACTAATCTTTTTTTTTTAACCTAGGTGTGATTAGCCACCTATCAGATTATTAAGTCTAATGTTAACCTAAGCTTGGCGAAGGTAACACTAAACCTAATAAACGGTCTTCTAACCAGAGTCCTAAAGGTTCGGGAGTCGGGTACGCGTGGGGAAGGATTAGCACCCCCACGACGCCCGTCAAAAGACGGCACTGACTAATCTAGACTTAACTGTGGGTTTCCATATTTGGTTGTTTTCTATCTTTAAGTATATTCATACCATTTGACTCTTTTATACTAACTAAATTACTAACTAACATACTCTTCTCTCCTTTTTATTAACTACCATTTTTTTTACTAATTATCCTCTTCTTACTGATTACCATTTTTACTTTTGCTACTTTCATAATTTTTACTCTTTTCTTACTCTTCTTACTAATTACTCTTTTCTTACTCTCTTTTATTGATTACCACTTTGCTCTTACTGATTACTATTTTACCTTTTACTGATTATCATTACTTTTATTTACTGATTACCTTTTACTATTTTACTCTTTACTGATTATCTTTTTACTGATTGCCCTTTACTCTTTACCATTCTTCCTTTACTGATTACTCTTTACTTTTTACCATTCTTCTTTTACTGATTACTCTTTACTTTTTATCATTTTACTCTTTACTAATTAATCCTTACTGATTATTCTTTACTCTTTACCATTTTTCCTTTTACTGATTACTATTTTACTCCCTTGAATTTAATTACTATTTTACCATTTTTCTCTTTACTGATCACTAATTTTACTTTCTCCCTTAAGTACCAATTTACTGATTAATCCCTTGACTCTTAATTACTGATTTACTGATTACTATTTTTACCTTGACTCTTAATTATCGATTTACTGATTACTATCTTTTTACTTAATTGCTGATTTACTGATTACTACTTTTACTCCCTTAATTATCAATTTACTTAATTGATCTTTTTACTTTATTCCTGATTTACTATTACTATTACCTTGACTTAACTATCAATTTACCAATTAATCTCTTTTTACTTAATTACCGATTTACTGACTACTATTACCTTGACTTTTAACTATCAATTTACTGATTAATCTCTTTTTACTTAATTACTGATTGACTGATTACTACTTTTATTTTCCTTAACTATTAATTCACTTGGTTAATCTTCTTACTTCGACTCTTAATCATCGATTTACTAATTAATATTACTTTGACTCTTAATTATCAATTTTACTGGTTACTATTACTTTGACTCTTAATTACTTAATTCACTGGTTACTATTATCTCGACTCTTAATTTATTGGGGTACTGGACTTTTAGTGCATGGATGCATATGATGCATGTTTTTTTTCGGTTAAGTGCATTTTTACCAAATAATTATACGACGAGCACCATTTGGGGATCCGCCACTTATACTGGCTAAAACCCCCTTCAGGATATTCCAAGCCTAGGAAACCCAAATTGAGACTGACGAAAATTGTCAAAGTCCCAATTAATCGTTCCATCATCGAGTCCAATTCATTATCAAATGAGCATGGCATCAACAATTTATGAAAATAAACATGAATGAAAATGCAAATGTTCGAATTAATTTAACCTTAGATTAAAACTTAATATTCCGAAACCTAAGTTCAATTTTATTAAATTATTGACATTTAAATCTAAATCCTAAATTAATAATGAAATTAGACCTTAAATTAAAACCTAGCCCAAATGCATTGACCCAAAAACCATTCTAAATATCTAACTAAATTTAAACAAGCCTAAATACCTTAAAATGACCAAGACCCAAATGCACAAAAATTAAGAGGCCCAAATCAAAAAGCATACCCAACTGAAAATGGGCCGGATGAACTTGAATCGGGTCGAATACGGGTCGGATCAGGTCATTAGGGTAAGTATAAGAACATTCTTTCGTCTTCTTCCTTCACCCTTCTCCTCCCATAGAACCCTAGCCGCCTAAGACTGCC
Source organism: Corchorus capsularis (assembly GCA_001974805.1). Lineage (NCBI taxonomy): Eukaryota > Viridiplantae > Streptophyta > Magnoliopsida > Malvales > Malvaceae > Corchorus > Corchorus capsularis. Next base: position 17,822 of record AWWV01013983.1, on the reverse strand, counting down.
ACCGCTTAAAATCTCCGCCGCCACTGTACACCGCACCGGAGCTTTTTTCTACCGTGAACCGGCCTAAAATTCCACCTATGGCTTCCTCTCCTCATCCCCAACTCCATTCCAACCCTAAACTTCCAAAACAACACCCAAAACCTAATAGATCTAGCTTCACCCGAAACTAACGCTAACTTCCGATCTGGTGAATTTCACCGTCGGATGACACCAATCTCCACCTATGTTGCTTCCCCTCAGTTTATTTGACAAACCCACCGAACAATCTATTGATCTAAGTTTCCCAACCCCTAAAACCGAAAAGCACCTTAACCCGAAGCCTAAAACTCACTGGGATAATCCTGATTGCGATCTAAATCAGTCTCCTCTCTTTGTCTTCTCCACTAAACCTTAGCTCTACGCATCCTCTTTATTTCTCAAAACTTCCCCTAAAGCCCTGCTCAACCGACTCCTAAGCAAGCTAGATTGAAACACGATGAAAGCTTCAAGAAAGGTGACCCCTTTTTCCCTAATTCTTTTGCCTTCATTTTTTATTTACTGTAAATAAGGACTCTATGAACCGTAGAATTTTATTATTCCCCGCCTCCTCCCTTTACTGTTTCTTTTTTCTCTTGCTAAAACCTTTTTTCCTCTCTCCCCTCAAACCCTAGCACCAAAAACTCCTCTCTAAAACCCTCGCCTCTTCTCCTCTCAAACCTCCTGAAAAAATGATGTATATAAAGCCCCCAAAGTTGAAATCTCAACCGTGAGTTCCCCTTCAATCTCACGGTCCCTCTTTTTTATCATTTTTGCTCCCTTTGATTTTTAACCTCTTTTGTCTTCTTTTGCAGGTGAAAATTGCTGCTGCACGTGTGCAAGGAACGAAGGGTGAATGAGCTGGCAGAGGTGAGGTTTCCTCTCCCCTTCCTTTCCTTTTTTTTTGTATGTTCTTACTTTTGTCTTGTTTCATTTTTCTTCACACGGTTTCTCTCCTTTGCAGCTTATTTAGCTGAGCTAGACCAATGGGAGCACGGTCTCGATGCTAGGAACCAATGACATTTCGGCAGCTAACCACTGAGGTAGAATTTTTCTCTTGCTTTTCTGTTGAGTGAATAAACTGCCGAGAAAAATCCTTTGCTTTGTTGTGGGAAACTGAGCTTATTCTGCATTTAAATGTAAACCATGAGTGTTTATGATCAATATGAGAATGTGTACATGATGTGCGAATGAGATTGAGTTGCAAAATGAATTGCAAGGACTGCCATTTGATGATTATTTTTGCCATTGAGCTTCCCTGCTTTCACTTGATGTTTGTTGTTCTTGCTCATGATCTTTCTTGCCTTAATGTTCTGAGACTGATTGCTTTCACTGCTCTCGTCATTTTTGGGTTCTTTCTAATTGAATCTTTCTCTTAGAGTCTTTGTCGCCTTGAACTGGCCATGTAATCTCCGCTGCCATGTCTCCCATGCTTTGCTAAACTGCCTTTTCTTCTGTAACTGCAACTTTATTTCTCTAAACTCTCATTGTCTGCTGAAAGTACTCGACGACTCTTTGAAACTGCCCCTTTTCCTTTGATTTGTTTGCTGCTTGCTTGCTTCATTGCTCTTGCTGAAACGGTCACTTGCTGAATACTAAATGCTTTGATAATGCTGAATTTGCTTGAGAACTATTTGTGACTCCATTGTCTTGGTAGTGAATATGTGACTGTGGTAACAATCTGAGATGCATGATGCCTGTTGAACCTATGTTAAAAGCTTCCTTATTTTCATCGTTAATTGCTGCTTGACTTGCCTTTGGTCCTGCCACACTGACTTGTTGCCAATGATTAATGCAATGTGCAATGCTATTTGTGTAAATTGACTCCAAATAATGATGTAAAATGAATGTTGTAAAAATTAAAAAAATGTCTACTGATGTGGGAATGCTTGTTAGTGTCCAAAAATGCTAGAATGAGTGTAATGGATGCATGATCTGTCTCAATGTGACCTTATGGGCTGCCAACTTTGTTTCGGTGAAACTGTATTTGGCTCGAACATGCTTGCTCACAATCCCTTTCGAATGTTGATGTCATTGTGCTTTGAACTTGCAGCTGAATTATAAAGGAAATTGCTCCATTTGTTGACTTGAATTTGTTATGGCTTGAATTTGCTGTATTGGCTTTGAAATTCTGTCTTTGAAACAGGAGTGAGTGAATGATCATACAAGCATGAAAATGAACCTAAATGCATGCTGCTTAAGGCCTGATTATATGCAACTTGATGCGAATGCTCTCTTTTTTTCATTTTTTATGGCATGTGAGGAGAGTGAATGAGATGAGCATGAGTTGTTTGAGACTTTGCTGCTGGAAACTTTGTGAGACTGAAAACTGAATCATTTTTGCCCTGTGTTAAGCCCTGCCATTGATTTTGTATGCAAAATGCTATGATGCTTGATGAAACTTCAGGCCAAAATGTCTCTAGGTTTTTGCAATGCTAGACTAGAAACACTATCTAATAATGCATGCTAATGAGGAACTTTATTAAACTAATGCCATGAAACTGTATTTGAATGCAATGATGATTGTATGTTGTATATGTGATGGCATGCTAAATAACAATTGGAATATGAATGTGGAATGCAGAGATTACAATGCATGTTTATGCTTAGAAATGAAGTTTAAGGAAGAGAGAAATGAATGCCGATGCATGTTAGATATATTGCTTTTGCTGCCACTTTGGCGTTCTGGAATGATGTCGTTATGCTGGATTAACTGAACATGTAATCACTCTAAATGCTTTCAATCTTAATGAACTAAGATGCATGCTAAAATTCAGCTATAAGTGCTCTGTGATTCCCTAATTCTGCATGTTGAGTATATTGCCCTTGCTGCCACTTTGGTGTTCTCCATTAGCTTGAAACTGCCCATGCCTTTGTTTAATGTTTCCCATCTGGTTGAGAACTGTCTTGTATTCCTTGTTGTCTTAATAGTAGATGATTGTTGCCTGCCATGATCTCATGGTTGTGTTGGAGTTTAGGGATCAAGAACTAATCCTGATTCCCTTTCCAAATTCAACCAAAAAGCAAAAATAATCTTCATGTTTGTCTGTTGCTTCCCTTGCATGTATCTTGTTGTGAAATTCTTTATTATTTGCCTGCTTTTGCTTTGTACTCTAATTTCACCATTCCTCCCATGCACAGCCCTGCACATGAGGTCTTTTAAAAGACCTTCAACGCTCGGGTGCATGCTTGCTTGACAGCCCCTTGCATGTTCCTTGTTTCATTTAGTGTTGTTGCACTGTTTTTGCATTTTTTTAAAGCCCTCCGACCCTTTTTGGCTTACACCAATTAATGGTGTTTAGTCTTGAATTTGGGGGGCACATTTTACATCTTTGCAGGTTACTAAAAAGAAAGCCAAGTCAGAAGAGAAAAACAAACCTTATGAGGACCAAAACTCAATTCAATATGTAATATGCAAAGCCAAGGGAATTGTAAATAAAGCTCCCCTTTTTGTATTTTTATTACTTTTATTTCGTACTTTGGGGATATATCTAACTAGTGCAAAATGAATAAACGAATACTCTTTTTCTTTATTGTGATTTTCTAATTTCTATTTTTGGTGTTTTATTTTATTTATCATTGTTTTACTAATATGCCATGAAATGAAAAAGCACACAAAAATGCAAATCCAACTCATGCAATGTCTAACTAATTGCTAAAGGGTTGATTAATCAATGAATTAACTGAGCTTAAACTATATGATTAAAATGCAACAATACTAAGCTAAATGAAGATGCAACTAAATTACTAAATGAAAATATGCAAAAATGCCAAGGTGCATATTAAGATTTTTGGTTTTTCGAATGCAATAAAATGAACAAGCTAATATAAATTAAAAGTAGATTAAGAATGACCAAAATACCCCCTAAATGCAAAAATGACCAAAATGCCCCCTAGATGTGAAAATGACCAAAATGCCCCTGGATGACACTAATGCTAACTCGACCCAAATTAAAGGATATAGGACAAAAACGGGTGTCTACATGAGCCTACTTAGATACAATTAAAGAATATATGGGCTTATATTAAGTAACAAATTGGACCTTCATCCCCAAAATAGATCACTTCAAGTTCAAACCTTTTTACTTTTGAGAATACATCTAAATCCAATGCTACTATTAACATGCTTTTTTTTTTTTGGTATCCATCCGGTATCCAGAGCTTGGTCCTGACTAATCCGGATCCGACCCGCGTCACGCACCTGATTATGATGGATGAGTCTCCCAACATGCATGTTGACTTGAGTTCTTCACCTTCTTTTTTCTCCCTTTATCAACATCGCAAAAAGAAATTCTAACCTGCAGCATATATGATAGTAAATTGGTAGTAATTTTTTGTCCAGATCTTGCTGCATATGGTAGATTAATAGTTTTATAAAATCCTTTTCAGGTTTCTTCAGTCAATGTACTGCATAAATGTAGTATATACTTTTAAGTTCTCTACTCTACTTCCAGGAAAAGCAACTTGAAAATAATACCAAGAAATTGTGAATTATTTTTTTAATATATAATATATGCCTAAACTGATCAAAATGTATGATGAAAATCTTCAAAACTAGAGGGATTTTTATATATTATACTGTAATAATAAGGCAATATAAAAGATGCTAATTAAAGAAAAAGAAAGGAACAGTAAAGCTGAAGCTGTGACAAGAACAAAATTAGATTGGTTGGCATTAGAAAGGAGAGGCAAACCAGACACAAGACATAGTTAAATTCCATTTCCAGACAAGACAATTTATTTTAAAAAGCAAAAAAACTAAGGGCTTGTTTGCTAGTGGAGAACATTTTCCATTTTCCATCACCAAAAATATCAAAGAACCTAGGTAGTGCCACAACATGTGTCAATGCAAACAAGCATATTTTTAGAGAATAGAGATGACAATGGAGTGAAAATCTCAAAATAAAATAAATATGTTCTTCATTTCTCACTCCATTGTCATTTCCATTTTCCAAAAATATACTTATTTTCATTGACATATGTTGTGTCACTACCTATTTTCTTTGATATTTTTGGAGATGAAAAATGGAGAATGTTCTCCATTACCAAACAAGCCCTAAATCTTGTAAAAGATGTTAAATAACTGTCACAGACAATTTTTAGCTTACCTTAGAAAAAGCAAAGAATAATATCTCTTACTACTTTTCTTCTTGTTACTCTTTGCCTTGTTACAGGAGAAAAAAGAAGAAAATTCTGAGTCATGGGTACACGTAAAAAACAGAATCAAGCAAGGAAGCAAAGCATACATCACTCTGTTTCTCATCAGCATGTTTCTCGTTTTCATTTTTCATTTCAAGCTTCTGATACTGTATATTCCTACAATGGGTCCATCTCTGTTAATAATTTTTCTAATCTATGCTTAATTCCTATCTGAAAATGGCAAATGGGAGCTTTTTTTTTTTTTTTTTCTGGTTTTTGGTATATTTATAGCTCAAGAAAATGGAATTTGGGATGCTAAAATGGAGTTCTAAATTGTCATGTTATGGCCTTGAAATGAGATTAATGATAAAATTTAAGCATGTTTAAACAGTGCAACAATGTTGCAGACAAATTGTAATAAAAGTGAGAGGTGGCCAGGTGGGGGCAAAAGGTCGACCACTTATTAAAGTAATATTTAACTAGGCTTCTTGTTAACGTTCCAACAATTTAATTGGATATGAAGCAAGGAAGTTGATTCAAGTAAAGCTTTATTCCCTTTGCAATGGCTATAAATAGACAAGCCTGATGGCATTCAAAGACACAAGCCATCTCCTTCTTCTTCTTTTGCTTGTCTTGTTTTTTTGTGTGAAATCTTTCAAATGGCTCAGATTCCTCAGAAAACAACCCCTTCTTCTCTTCAAGGATCAATGAACACTCCTCTCAATCCACCAACTGCCACAACTCCTTCTGCTCAGTCACTCCTCAACCCTGCAGCCGCTCAGGCACTCCTCAGCAACCCTGGCGCCGCCGCTCAAGCTCTCCTTAACAGTGCCGCCGGTATTAACCAGCCACTCCATAGCAACCCTGGTGCTAACCAGCCACTCCACACCAACCCTGGTGGCGTTAACCAGCCACTCCATAGCAACCCTGGCGTTAACCAGCCGCTTTATAGCAACCCTGGTGCTAATCAGCCACTCCATAGCACCCCTGGCGGCGTTGGGCAGCAACTCACCACCAATCCCGGGGCAGGTCAGACATTGACACACCCACATATCATGAACAATCCTGTTACTAATCATCAGGGGTTTCTCAACAAGCCTAGCAATGCTTTGGCACTCATGAAGAGTCCTAGTGCTAGCCATGCACTCATCCGAAGTGACCGCGGCGGCATGTTGAGCATGTCGGATGACAATGTCATGCTGAAGCAAATTATGACAACTCATGCCCCTGATGGCCGTGAAGTTGATGTTAGGCCACTTCTGTATCTTGTTGAAGACATCCTCAATCGCGCCACTCATCATGTTGATTATCTTATCAAGGTATTATAATTACTTGTAAATGCTATGCTGCACTTTCCCTGTTGAATAAAATAGTTAAAAACTCACTTTTCTGATGTTTTACTTCAGGGCAATCTTGCTCAAGCTGAATTGGAAGAAAAGGCCCATCAAGCTAATTATATAGCCATGATTGAAGCTCTTACATATACCATTGATCGAATTGCTTGCGAGGTTTTGAAAATTACAATAAGAAAAATACCCTTTTTTAGTTTGATTATTCATAAGTATATACATTAACATTTTAATGTTACATATGCTTTGAATTGTCAGCTATCATATAAGGCTTTGGGAGGTTCAGATGCACATGGAACAACCACTGCAATATTCAACTTGCTATCAAGCTATGCATGGGATGCTAAGTTGGTTTTGGCCCTATCAGCCTTTGCCCTGAACTATGGAGAATTCTGGCTCCTTGCTCAGATTTACTCAACAAACCAACTTGCCAAGTCAATGGCAATCCTCAAGCAGCTGCCATCATTGCTGGAACACACTGCTCCCCTGAAGCCGCGGTTCGATGCACTCAACAATTTGATTAGGACAATGATGGATGTGACTAGATGTGTTGTTGAGTTCAAGGAGCTTCCAACAATGTACATTACACAGGATGTACCGGCTTTGCAAACCGCCATGACTCATATCCCAACTGCTGTCTACTGGACCATTAGGAGCATGGTGGCTTGTGCCACCCAAATCACCAGCCTCACTAGCATGGGTCATGAGTATGTTTTTGCTTGTTGAATTTAAATGCAATATAGAATTCCACAAGTTTAAATAGTTGGATTAATAGTTTTCATTCATTTCAGGTTTGGAATTTCAACTACAGAGTCTTGGGAGCTTTCCACCTTGGCTCACAAGCTAAAGAACATACATGAGCATCTGAGGCAGCAGCTCAACCTTTGCTACCTATATATAGGTAATTACCATCAAGTCAACTAATAAAGCACATATTTTTAGATAATTCAACACCCATGATTGAATTCTCATTGATGAATTGAATCATTAATGAAATTGCAGATGAGAGGAAAGAAATTGAAACATACCAATTGCTTCTGAACCTTTTTGACCCCAATGTGATGCATATTGATAACATGAAGGTTCTCAAGGCCTTGATTTATGCCAGGGATGACAAATTGCCCCTTATTGATGGTTCAACAAAGAGACAGGTATATAATATATGGCAGATTAACCAAATTATTAGCCGGTTCTTGTTTTAGGATAGATTTTATAACTTTGTTATGGGATGCAGGTTGGCTTGGACGTGCTGAGAAGGAAAAATGTGCTCTTGCTCATATCAAGCCTGGACTTCTCGGCCGATGAGCTCTCAATTCTAGAGCAGATATATAATGAGTCCAGGGTCCATGCCACAAGGCTAGAGAGTCAGTACGAGGTAGTTTGGATCCCGGTTGTGGACCGTACAGTCGTGCCATGGAACGATGAAACGCAGACCAAATTCGAGAACCTAAGAAGCACCATGCCATGGTACTCAGTGTCAGACTTCAGGATCATTGAGAAGCCAGTGATCAAGTTCATCAAGGAAATTTGGCACTTCAGGAACAAGCCAATCCTTGTGGTCCTTGACCCTCAAGGCAAGGTAGTTTGCCCTAATGCAATCCACATGATGTGGATCTGGGGAAGCAATGCATTCCCTTTCACTAGCTTAAGAGAAGAAGCTCTCTGGAGGGAAGAAACTTGGAGGCTTGAGCTTTTGGTTGATGGCATTGACCCATTGATCCTCAACTGGGTACTTTCAAAACTTCACCATTTTCTTTTTAATATTTTCAAGTTAAACCTGTTCGAGTCGGGTTGGTTCAGACCTGGATGAAAGGGAACAAGTGTCAAACCATTTGAACCAACCATTAAGCAAAAACATAAGATTCTGAACTATTGTATTATATGTTCTGCTTTTTCACAGATCAAAGAGGGTAAATACATTTTCTTATTTGGAGGCGACGATGTGGAATGGGTGAGGAAATTTGCAACCACAGCCCGGAGCGTTGCAACAGCAGCTCGAGTTCCTCTAGAAATGGCTTATGTTGGGAAAAGCAACAAGAGGGAACAAGTCAGGAAAGTGTTAGCCACAATCAATGTCGAGAAGCTTAGCTATGCATGGCAAGACATGGCTATGGTCTGGTTTTTCTGGACCAGACTCGAGAGCATGCTTTTCTCCAAAATCCAACTCGGAAGGGCTGATGACCATGACCCAATGATGCAACAAATCAAGAAACTGCTCAGCTATGACAGGGAAGGAGGATGGGCAGTTTTCAGCAATGGGTCAAACGTTGTGGTCAACGGACATTCCTCTACAGTTGTTCCTGCATTGGGTGGCTATGATGAATGGAAGGTTAATGTGGCTGAAAAAGGATTTGACATGGCATTTAAGGAGTACCATGACAAGATTCATGATGTTGCTCACCCTTGTTGCCGTTTTGAGTTTCCGACCACCACGAGGATCCCGGAGAACATGAGGTGCCCTGAGTGCCGCCGTATTATGGACAAGTATACCACTTTCCTCTGCTGCCATGATGACCAAGGCATGCCAGGGTCTCTGTTTTAAGCTGCTGCCATGAATGAGGCTTTGATATTTTGCCTACTACTAGTATTTCCTGCACTAAATAATGATGTCCTATAGCATTGGGGACTCAATTCTGCATTTTTCTTACAAATTTTCACTTGAGATGTTAAATGTTTGTGTTTGATAATGTAATACCAACGGTCACTATGTGGCCTAAGTCATAGTTTCTTATGATGTTTTAATAAAATACTTATGTTTGATAAATCCTCATTGTTCTCAAGGATATGATATTTTAGAAGGAAAGTTCATTTCAATATTTGAATGAGTTTCCAAAGTATCTTACTGAGATACTTTGGGAACTCCTTTTGATTTGCTTTTCATTCTGCATTTCTTACCTTTCCTCTGTTTCAAGATTAATTAAAATTAATTATAAAAAAATCTACTGAGACCTGCTACCAAGAGCCCCTATAGCTCAGTGGTAGAGCGTCAGTCTTGTAAACTGAAGGTCTGTAGTTCGATCCTGCATGGGGGCAATAGATTTTCGTTTTTTGTAATTTATTTTGGCATTAAATTTCCTTCTGAACCAAGAAACCAACCAACTTCATCAATCCTTGTTTCTCAAAATCTTCAGTATTCATTCAAAACAGAGAACTTGACCATTCTAAAGCTTCCCTTTTTTTTCTTTCCCCAATCCAAGTTTTCCATTTGGGTTATCTTCAAACCATATTTCATCATCTGGGTCAATGTCATCTGAAGTTTTCGGCTGGGTTAAGGACCATATGTGGATTAAGGACTGATTGTGTGAAGAAAAAGAGGAAGAGGAAGATAGCCAACACAAATATAAATCGAGGCAACGCCTTAGGAGGAAGACTTAAGCTCATTGCTTTTTGGTGAGAACTTTTACAGTACTTTTTAAGAGGCAAATTTTCTAGATTTTGTGTTTCTAATTTCCAGATTTTGAATTTTGTAGAACGAAATTCCGTTACTTGTATCGCAAAAATTGTTATAGGAGGAACTTTTGTTGCTAAATTTTGAGTAAAAAACGCAAATTTGCAATTACATTCTATGAACTAAGCATGGAATTTATGGCATTGTTGGGATCTATCTATCACAGTGTATTATAAATTTAACAATGTATGGCAGTGTTTTTATTGATTCAATTATCAAATTTTGTACTGCTGGAATGTGGTCAAAATTGTTTTGTCAGCTGAGTTCTATCTGCGTGTGTGCTCATTGCATCTAAACAAATTGCCCTTTTTTATATTATCTATAATTTGTGTCTTAAAAAGCTGATTTCTTTGTATAATAATAATATATTAATAATGCAAACTTTGATGGTTCTTAAAGAAGCTTCTTTTACTTTGTCCTTATTTTCTTGTAACCTTTGTTTAATGATCAATATATCATGTTGCATATCATAAAATCCTCCATAAACACCATGATTTACATCATGTCTGATTTATGAAATAGGTATAATGAACTTTTATCTGGTATATGTGTAAAAAGTGTACTATATCAATGGCTGTACCTGTTTTTGATGTTATAAAGCCGAAGCATTTGTAGCTAATTTTCTGCTTCCAGAAGAATTGGGGATTTGTTTCTCACATTTTTTTAACGAGTTTGAGAGCAAATCATGGTTTTTTGATTGCACTCTATCCTACTGATTGCTGAAGAAATTTCTTCCTCTGTTTGGTTTTATATGTAACTGTAGGACTGGTAAAATTTGATTAGGTTATATGAATCCTGAATTATTTTCATGGTGCCGGTTGTGTGAAATAGCAACATTTGATTATTATTGAATAAATTCGTAGTTCAATAAATCTGCCAATTCTGAAAGTTTAAGCCTTGCTAGAGTTGATTTAGAGTTAGAGCAAAAAATGGGAAAGAGTGGCTGTTCTCCTCATTTCACCATGTTGATGATCAAATTTGGTAGTTTATGAAAATTTAGTCACTGCAATTTTGTAGGAAAAAAAAAAAAAAAAAATGGAGCTTGCCTACTTCAGAGAAGAAGCATGAGAAAAGCTGAGGTTTTGTAAATGACATGCTATAGATTTAGCTTAGGAATGATTGAGCTCGAGTGCTGGTCTATTGTGTCAAAGTGTGACACAAATAGACCTATAATTATGTGCAGGATTGAATTGATAATGTTGGTTTTAGCTTAGGAATGATTGATTGCAGGTCATGCGAACCTTGTTTTGATGGAAAGAAAGCTGTATGTAATTCATAATAATTGTTGATTTTTAGACTTTTCAGCCACCTATAATCGACCAACAAGTGGTTGATTCTTATTTTATGTTTCTACCAAATTCTGGTATCTATTTACAACTTTCAGAATATGATTAACTTTAAACAACAGTGCTTGAGAATCTTGGCTTGGGATGTTGAGATGTTAGGAAAATGTCTTAAATGTACTGAAAATGAGGCTTGTGGTGACTGTTATCATGATTGATTAATAATCTGTGGAGAGTTTTAATTTGGGAAGTCCCTGGGGAGATTGTGTTAATTTATACATGTATAAAACTAAAATAGAATTGTAGAATCTACTTAAAAATTCGTATTTAATATCATTTGAGCATGATTGAACAAGATCCAAATGTTTCATTCCACCTCATTCAGGGACTTTGGATGTGTATTTGTGACTTTCTGTCTATACATGTCTGTATGTATTTGTGCATTTATGATTTTCTTCTTGTTTTTTTTCCATTTTTCTTCTTTTCTTCATGGCCCACTGTTCTTAATAAAGGGGGCAGCATCTCCTATAATTGAACAAGTTAAATTACTCATGCTTTGCTTGTTTAATGCCACTCAGCACCTCACTAACTTCTGCTACCCTTAAATTATTGAGCTCTTCTCCCATTAGTAGACCATAACTTCTTCCATGGCTTAAAATGTTTCTGAATTATTAAAAATTATAGTATAATAAACATTAACTTCTATATGTTATATGCATTTTCCATATTTCTCTCTCAGATTGTGTATAATTTGGTTATGTTTTATGTAGCATGCCCCAGATGCTTGTATGTTGTCTCAGTAAGCTTTATTTTGCCTGTGGCTGAATGAAATTAACAAGTCACTTGTTTTCTGAAATTAGAACCACAGTGTTGAGGTCTTGAGGATCTCCTTGGAGGGAAGCCCATCAACCAAGTAGCGAGTTTCGAGTGACCTGCAAAAGAGAGAACCGTGAGAGGAGGGTCCTGGATTCAATTTGAACTTTGATTCATAAGTTTTTGTTTGTTTCTCTTCAAAATGTTTCTACCACAGGCATGTCTCACCATCCCATCATACTAACAAGAAGATGGAGTTGAAGCTGAGTGATAGTACCGCAGGTTACCCACTTTTTCCTTCTCTTTTTCATTGCTTAATATACATTTATGGACCCCATAATGACACAAACATCCCCTTTATTCTTTTCATTTGTCTGATCTCTCATTATCCTTTTGATTATATACTATCAGTTGTTATTAAGTCATTTTCTGCCCTCCCACAAAATTAGGGCTTGCCTTTTTGGTGACCTTGGCTCCAAAGCTTTAGTCCTGAAATTTGGGTCCATGAGGTTAGTGGTTCATATTTGAAACTGTCCTTTTGAAGGGAGGGGGGGCCTTGGCCTTCCCACTGCATTGGTCCCACTTGCAGCATTTCTAGACCAGAAAACCAACATGAATTTGTTTTCAGTTTTGACCAAAATTAGTACATCTAGCTAGATTTCTCGTGAACTTTTTCCATTTCTCAGTACCCAAAGGGCTGTCTTGGGATCTCAGATCAACAGAAAGATTTCCCCTTACCTGGATCATTATGAGTATGATATCAAATCAAATCCCCTTTGCTTTGTTTTTCCATGTTGGTTTTCAATAGCTATTCCTAACAGGACTTTTCCAATATGTACTTTGGAACATATGCTTAATAAAGTGCTTGAAAAAGCACCATTGTACTGTCTCCTTCTTCCCCATTTTTCCTCTTCAACATCATGATTCTTTGATACTAGTAATCTCACTAACTTTTTTTTTCCTTGGAAACCAAGTTTTTGATCCATCCATCCTTGGAGACTTGCTCTTTGAGGGGCGCATGTGCTAAGGAATTTAGTGTTTGCTGGTTTCAACTTTCAAGACACATAGGGATTGAAGCAATGCAAAAGAAAGGAGATTCACTAACCCCAATCTGTTAAAATGTATAGTTTTTTTCTATTTTTCTATCAAATATGCAATCATGTCCTCCATTTAAGCTTAAAAGAGCTTGAGGTTGAGGCCCATGTGATATTTTCTTTCTTGCATATATAGAAAACTTAACTGATCTGATTGAGAATTTCCATTTTCACCTGCCCAGTAATCTAAGCTATATTTTTTATATTTCTTTCCTCATTACTAGTGGGTTGAAAAGTTATAGACCTTTCTGCACTTTTTGGTTGCTTAAAAGCTAAATGTGGTTTAACATATGTTCCGATACCCCACCTTGAACATTAAATTCACTGTGCCATTTTGGACCAGCTACTATTTTGCTTGAACAAGGAATCTAGCAATATTTTCTAGCTGGCGTATGTTAGGTATGCTTGTTTCTTAAGCTCTAAAAATAGATTGGTCCATTTGTTCGTTTCACTCACTTATTTCCCAATTTATGTTCTACCTGTGAAGTTGGAAGAAGAAATAGGCATTGTCTTGTCTAGAATCAATGATTCTAGGCTTAATATCCATTTTGGTCCTAAAATTATCTTAGAGGTTACATTTTGACCCTTTAAAGTTCTATTTTATACAATTTCACCCTTGTACTTTCATTTTTTAAGCATGTAGATGCCACATCAATATGGACTATATCGTTAGAAAATCAAAATACAAGATGAAATTGTTTGAAATAGAAGTTGGAGGACCGGAATGTTGCATTTTAGATGACCCGAGGGCTGGAATGAATATTAAGCCCATGATGCTAAAAAAATGATCAGAAATGACTATTTAGGTGTTTCCAATGGTATAATCCTATGGTATTCATTCTAGTATTATGCTCAAGGTCTAATGGGAAAAAGTTGTACTAAATTAAAGGAATATTTGTGATGAACGCCAAAGAAGCTAATCAATAGAAAAGTTTTTCTTGGTATTGAAAGCTAACAGCTGGTTATAGTGTTTGAGGTTTGAAGTTATTTGTTTGGAAGATACTCAAATTTTCTCATTTGCCAAACAAAACCGCTCCACTTAATCCAAAATAGAGCCATATGATTATCATGCAAATACAAAGCTCATAATTGGTGTGTAAAGAGTCATATCTCTTCTTCTTTTTAAACAAGAAAGCACATTATTCTTCTTTTTAATTTGGGCAAAATCCAAATGAGTACTATTACCATTAGTAAGGGCATAAATGATATTTCAAAAATAATGATAAGACTGTAACCCAAAAATTACTAATAATGATGAGATATAAATATGAAATCATATCTGTTAAATACGCGACATAGACACAGAGATTAGAAGAGTACTCTAATATTTTATGTTTGATTTCTTTTTCCTTTGAGGTATTGAATTTCTTAGAAATTTTGCTTTTGTAACAAAATTAATAAGCTACTATATCTTAACCAAATTTTGTCTTTGAAAGTGCAAATGATTACTTTGTAAATAGAAATCTTATTAACCATTTTCAGGTAGTACTTGCAAAATGTTTGGTTCATAATCAAATTTCTACTGGTTCAATTCAATGAATCAACTTTATCCACATGGGAGTTTATGGGGTTGTTAGGTATTAGCCTTGCAATTCCCTTTGCTTTTGCCATTTTGCCATCAAATTTTCCTGTCCATTTGAGGCCTTGACCCCACAAGAAATAAACAAATTACATAACTAATTAACTACAAATAAAATAAATTAAAAAAAGTTGCCAATATTTATGACCAAAAATAAAGTAAAAGCATCCCTCTCTTCACTTTCTCTCTCTTAAGTACTTAATAGCCCACTACAAAGAACAAAATCCTCTCTTTCTTTTCCCTCTGAAAAAAGTTTAATCTTCTGGAGGAAAGAATAACTAAAAGCAAAAACACTCTCAAAAAAACAGGCAAAAGAAGGAATGTTTAGCTGCATCAATTCCATTTTCTGACCTGACCAAAACCAACCAGAAAGAAGGGAAACCTGAAAACAGAGCAAAAACAGAGGAAAACAGAGGAGTAAAGGGAAAAAAGCAGAGATGGGAGGAGTAACCTCTTCAATGGCGGCGAAGTTTGCTTTTTTCCCACCAAACCCACCTTCATACAAGCTTATTACTGATGAACTAACTGGCCTTTTGCTGCTAAGTCCTTTTCCTCATAGAGAAAATGTTGAAGTTCTTAAGCTTCCAACTCGGCGTGGCACTGAAATTGTAGCTATTTACATCAGGCATCCTATGGCAACTTCCACTTTGCTTTACTCTCATGGAAACGCTGCCGATCTGGGTCAGATGTATGAGCTTTTCATCGAATTGAGCATCCACTTGAGGGTCAATCTTATGGGGTAAACTCTGTTTTTAGCCGTTTTTTTATTTCTTGTTCTGCTTCATTTTGTGAAAAAAGTTTGGATCTTTTACTTGTTTGTTTCTTTGGAATGTTCTTTTGGCTTTTTTGGCATCTGGGTTTTCAGAATTATGAGGATTTTTGTTGTTTTCTTGATGATTTGATAATTCTTGGCATTTGGGAACTATTTGTTTCTGTGTTTGTTATATTTAGTAGTTGTTTAGTTGGTTGCATTCACTAGAATTGGGAGTTCTATGTGAACTGAGCTTGACCGGGTGAACTTAGCTGAAAATAGGAATATGGTTGGTGTTATGCACGTCTTATTGGTCCATTTTAGCAGTATGATTATAATTGGAATCTGGAATATGTTTCTTTTCTTTTTGTTCTCGATAGTGAAACCTGGAAATCAATTTTGGGTGTTGAGTGTAGAAAAATTGATTTACTTTCATCAAGTTTTAGATGAAAATTGTATGTGATTATTGGCTTATTCAGCAGTTAGTCTTTCTCCAATTGGTACTTGATAGTTACTATCACCCTTGCATTGCTGGTTTAATTTAACCTGGTAAATTGTTTTGTGACTGAAGCATCAGCTAGCAATCAACATTCTCATCAGTTTCCTTTTAGCACAAGTATATTCTATTTGCCTACTGCTAGTAGCTATCATTGTCCCATAGAGAGAATTGTTTTCTTTTTCCAGTCTCTAAGAATAATTTTTTCTGTCTTGGAAAGACCTCTATTCATTTTTAATTCCGCTAAATAAAGTTTATTTGGCAATTTATTAGGGGGATTTAAGTATTCAGTTTTCTGTGATTTTGTGCAGGTATGACTATTCTGGGTATGGGCAGTCATCTGGAAAGGTATATAACAAACTTGAAATTGTTTCAAAAGGAGGGGAAAGAAAGTTATCTTTATGTAAAATGATAATTTTTTAATTGTGGAGCTGATAGGATTTGTCTAAAGCCCATATCTTGTGTTACAGCCAAGTGAGCAGAATACATATGCAGATATCGAAGCTGCATATAAATGTCTTGAAGAAAGCTATGGTACGAAACAGGAAGACATCATCCTATATGGCCAATCTGTTGGTAGTGGCCCCACTTTGGATCTAGCAGCTCGGCTGCCTCAGTTGAGAGCTGTTGTTCTGCACAGTCCCATACTTTCTGGCTTAAGAGTCATGTATCCTGTAAAGCGTACTTATTGGTTTGACATCTATAAGGTAACAAAATACTTTATCTGTTTGCTTGTCCAATGTATTCTGCTAATAGGATTCATTTATATTTATATGAATATTTCAAATTTGAAGTGATTTTCTTTTTGGTTATTTGTGTGCAGAATATTGATAAAATTCCACTCGTCAATTGTCCCGTTCTTGTCATTCATGTAAGTTTTTATCACCTTGACACTCTATCATGTGTTATGAATTTCATAAATCTGCCACATGCATATATATCCCATTAGAGTGTAGATGTTTGATATATTATATTCTTTTTTGCGATTCTTATCTTTTGCTATTACATTCCTTACTATGGTCATGGAATTTAATGAACTCTCTTTGTTTTTCTTTCCCATTTCTTTGTTGAAGCCTAAATTTTAACTCTAAACTCTGTTTAGGTTGAAAGTAAATTTTACCCCAATTTTCAGAAATGAGATACTTATGCTCTACTTGATTTCTTTCTTATCATATATGATATACTCTGAAGTTTGAATTTTGAGCTTTTTACTTCTACATTTTCTTAATTCTTTTAATCTCTTCATCTTATAACCCCCACACTTTAGCCAGCAAGTCTAAACATGAATAATTGAATATAAGGAGTATTAATTGAATCATAACAGGTTTTCCTTAAAGGTTAATTCACTTTCCATCATGCCTTATCATCAATTTTAGCATTGATGTTTCTTGCTTAGGAGTTTCTGTTGAAGGTCCAATTCTTTCAATCAAGTCTGACAAACCAAGATCTGCATAGAACTCTGGCCCATGCAAGTGTCTCAAGTACAAACAAAAAGATAGCTGTCATGCCAGTGGGTAAATAATTGCTAGTTATGGAGGATTTGAAGTCCAGGCAAAGTTAAATGACTGTAGTCCTTACATTCAAGAATTTTTGCACATATTCATTGGAAGGAAAAAAAAAAATAGAGCAAATTCTTGAATCTAAAATACCATTTGACCTTCTCATGTGAGATGGAAGTAATTTTGCCAGAGGAGCATAATTGAACCCTTGTTTCTTTATTAATGACTTATTCAGTATTAGTTTATTCTTCAGATAGTCAACAAACATCTATGGGAAACAATGAAGGCCTGACAGCTCTTGTTTTGATACCTTATACCTTTTGGAAGGTGTGTGTGTGTGTGTGGGGTGGGGGGGT